>PVJH01029275.1:0-26215 GCA_004026705.1 Nesogale talazaci
GCAGTTCTGCTCGGTCCTCTGACATCACCAGGAGTGGGCCTCAACGAGAGGGCAGCGAGGGAGTCACAACATGGAGCCATGGGGCTGAGCCCCGGTGGCGTAGTGGTTGTGCGCGGGACTGCGGCCCACTGGGATGGAGGTTCGATTCCAGCTCCACGGAGCAAAGGCTGGGCCTCCTACTCCCACCACCTGAGGGCAGTGATGCGCCCCCCCCCCCAAAAAAAAAAAGAAACATGGAGCCATGAATGAAGAGGGAAGACAGTGATCGCACAAGGTGACTAGGCCAAAGTATCACGACCTTAGTGCAAAGAGGGCGTCCCCTTGGACTCAAAGGACCCCGGCTGTTGATGTTGGTACATTTCTCTCTGTCTGCATTGGTGTCTTTGAAAAAGGTATCAATTAGTTTACTAATCGATAGGACTTATTGTCCCCTGTACAGAGTCTGGAAACCGTGCATGGTTCAAATTGTCAAGTGCTTAGCTATGAACTGAAGACTGAAATCCATCTGGAGGCACCTCGGAAGAAAGGCCTGGCACTGCGGGTTTCTGGTCCCCACCTCCGCCTCCCCCCGACACACAGCCACTGAAAGCTTAAGGGTGCTCCGTTCTCTGTTGCACACTGGGGCATCACCTGAGTGCTGAGCACCACTGCAAACTCGCTCTGCCTCCTTTACAAAGGTGGACGAAGTCCGAAACAGCCTCAAGTTAGAACGAGCAAACGGAACCATCCAACACACATGAAAGTGAAGACTTGGAGTAAGAAGTTCATTGGCCATGGTGACAACTCATGTTAGGGGGGTATGGCTTTTATAAATGTTTTTGGAATCAACTACAACTCCTTCTGTTGATAATACTAGAGGAATGCAGCTCCGGAAAGTATGAGGGACTTCAAGTGATGCCCCCTTTCCAATGGTCACTGATTCTCAGGGGGAGAATGTTCCAGATTAATGAAACAGCGGTACACAATAAACCGAACAAACCTAAGCCCCTGCCATCGAGTTTATTCCAACTTACAGAAACTTGACGGCACTGAGCAGGTCAGTTCTGTAAACTTTCCGAGGCTGCAGCTCTCTACCGGAGCGGAGCACCTCACCCTGTCTCACGTGGTGGTGGTAGTGGTGGTGGGGATAGGGTCCCAACCTTGCGAACATTGCTAGCAATCCAATACTTGACCCACCACACCACTAGCGCTGCTTGGATACAAGATCTGCTTCCCTGGCCTTACAGTCCATTTCAGCACTCACGCTACAGAACAGAGGATAGCTATTCCTTTGGGTTTCCAAAGCTGCCAAGTCTTGACATGAGCAGAAAACCTCAGAAAACCTCAACTTTTTCTTGTGGGGCAGCTGACAGATTCTGACAGGTACCTGGCAGATAGCAGACGAACACACCCTCCATTACAGCTCCAGGAGCCCTTGGACACAAGAGGAACTAAAAAACTGAACTCACTGCCACCACATCAAGCTGGGCTCATCGTGACCCTCCTGGGCAGGAATGCAACTGCTCCCGTTCTGCAAGCCTGGCTGGGAGTGAGCCACCTGTCTCCCCTCAAGCAGCTGGCAAGTTGAGACTCCAACCTTGCAGCTAGCAGCCCAGGACTCCCCCCAGCACCGCAGCGCCGTCAGATACAAGCGAGGCACTGGATGGAACCTACATGCCATGGGTGGAAGGTAAGGAGCACGATTCATCAAGATCCAATTGCATCTCGAGAGGACAGAGCCATTTTTCACGAAGACTTCTTCAGCACTTCGTAAAGAAAAACGCCATCAAATACCTAACAGTCTTTTTGATGTGTTTCTTTTTTTTTGGGGGGGGGGGCATCACTGCTCTCCGGTGGTGGGAGTAGGAGGCCCAGCCCCACTGCTGGAACTGAACCTCCGTCCCAGTGGGCCGCAGTCCTGCGCATAACCACTGCACCACCGGGGCTCAGCCCTTGATGCGTTTCTTTTATTAAATTTCTCATAAAAATTAATACTATAGTCAAGAAAAATGTATTCTCCACCCCCCCAAAAAAAGTTATAATGCACCTCCCAGTCTTCCTCTCCCCTTCCCATGCCCTGCTCCGAGGGCGGCAGGATGAAAAAAACCCAACTAGTTAAAATATTCAACATTAGAATGCTAAGTACTAGACATTCACAATCATCTCACTTGCTATTTTAGAATTTGTGATGACTTCAGGACCAGAGACTCATTTCAAAGGAATCCAAAAAATTTAAATGGATAGCCTTTTATCTAATGACTTTCTCAATAGAAGTAAATTAAACGTAAAATCTTATAGTCTCTAGATTAACCACAAGATACCAAAGACAAGCATTGGTTTGTTGTTTACTGTTATTAATAGTTGAAATCAATTTAGTGCGTTTCGCTCTGATGGAAGAACACTTTTTTGGGGGGGCATCACTGCTCTCCGGTGGTGGGAGTAGGAGGCCCAGCCCCACTGCTGGAATTGAACCTCCGTCCCAGTGGGCCGCAGTCCAGCGCACAACCACTACGCCACCGGGGCTCAGCCAGAAGAACACTTTTTATAAAATCTCATGCCTGCTTCAGTTTCTCTCTCACATATTCAAAACTCTTGTGCAGTATCAAAATAAATATGATGATTAGGAGACAGTGCAATGCTATTTCAAATGGGAAAGTATTCAATTAAAAAGTAATGAAAGTAGTTACTAGCTTTGTAAAGATTTCTAGCAGAAATGATAGTAAACAGAAGGCACTTGTCATAGAGTTGTGAAAAGGGAAGAATATTTTTAAAAGGAGGGGCAGGGGTAGAATATAAGATGGCATATCCTGACAATTCTGGGTGGCTCCCCAGATTCACCCATAGATGGGGAAAAGTTGTGCTATTGAAATATGGATGCTAATTAAAGGGCATCTACGGAGCAGAGCGACTAAGCAAAACAAGATGGGAACAAGGGACAGGCTTTGTCGTAAGGACTAGACAGAAAAGGTGACTCTGTAAGCCTCCAGCGTTGGTGAATAAATTAAAAAGTGGGCCTTCCGGAAAGCAAATCAAAGCCATTTGCAGTGACTCATCAGACTTACTTTGATTGGGCAAGAACCCCGATCACCTCTGCATACAAATCTGCGATGACGTGCACGTTCCCAGTGTTGGTTCCTGAATATCTAAAAGAAAGGAAGCTTCTCATTACGTTTTCCTGTGAATTCAATTTTTTTTCTCCTTTCTTTTCTTTTTTTTTTCTCAATATGTATGAGACCAAGCGTCCCTGGGCTGCTACAGGAGACTAGCAGAAAGGGATAAACAAGAAACTACTTCACTTTAAACAGGGGGAACAACAAAATAGCACTAAACAGCTACACTGTAGTCTTCAATCCTGCTGCAGATTTTTAAAATGTGAGTCCTAAAAGTCTCTAATAGAATGGTGTATATATTTCTCTGGATAGTCATTTACAGGAGGATTTTAAAGGACATATGCTTTCTGGCATTACTAGCTTCTAATCTTCCATGAAATTAAGTCTCTTAGTTGTTATGAATCCAATCCTTGGTGGGAAGAATTCCTTAACAAAGTCTTTCCTCTAACTATTTTGTGTTGATTCAAAAGAAATGGGAAGTTAGTTGCTCTGAACTCCTTAAAAAACAAATAGCCAATGAAAATCCACCTTGTTGATAACAAGTGAGAATATGGACAACCGACAGAAGCTGCTAGTCTCAAATGAATCATTTACTTACCCTTCCTTGTGTTTAAAGTGCTTGAAAGCTAAGTTTAGAACTTCATGAACTAAAGGGTCAGGCACAGGATGCACAGGAATCTACAATAAAAAAAAAAACCACCCATATAAACAAGAGCTAAAGTTCCTCCTTTTCTGAAGGTCATCCTTTCAACCAACTCAAACAATACACAGGACTTTCATTGCATGATGCATGGATTTGAGAAATTTCCTTTGTCTAAGAATTTTAGTATTTCCTCTAAGAGTGCAATCATTCATCTAGTTTAATAAGCACTTTTTACATTTAAGAATAGTAACTTTATAATCTTAAACCACTGCACCCTTCGCTGTTCCTGTTACAAAGCTATTCAGGGAAATGCATGTCTTTCTCTCTGCAGTATCTACAGAAAAACCACCTTTGCACGGCACTGGCCTCATTCTTTACCTCACCCTTGACCATCACCAACTGTGCTCACCACAGTGAAACTGTGGGTTTCAATACTTTCAGCTACTTGTGACCTCGTTACCATTAGCATTGGATGTGACACGGTATCCAAAGTTCTAAAACCAAGTGGATGTGAAGGAGTGTGGCTATACTGGAGACCCAAAACCCACCTGTATAATAATACAACAGTCCCTCCCAGAAGGGCCAGACAGAAGGGAGGATAAATCCAGGGTGTGGTATAGCACTGATGAAGCACCTAACTATCCTCTAGTTCTTTAATAGTTCCTCCTCTTACATTATGGCTTTCATCCATTTTACCTCGTTAATCATGTTATACTTTTGCTCATTTGAACAGTTCAGATGGCTGGATATATGAAACCCGGAAAACAGTAACAGCAGTAGTGGTTCCTTGAGGGAACAGGAAGTGCCTCCTCATACAGGAGAACATCAGTACTTGACCACATCAGTACTCGACACACCAATTTTAGCACGACATGTTGAGAAAATGTTACATCGGAGCGCAAACAAAACATCCAAACCTGACCCGACGCAGGGGACTTTTGTAAACCAAGGCAGTCTGTGTTTCAGTCACTCGGCGTTAGTTGGTGTTGTCAGTATGCGTTGTTTAAACCTTTTGCTGCTGGGTTCCAAGCGTTTGGCCATTAAAGTTTTTGTGGCTTTTTTGTGTTTTTAAATTTTTAAAAATGGGACCTATGAAAGAGGTTTCATTTTTAAAAGACTCATCATGATAAGGAACTGGTTAACCAGATTACCGATATTGTTGATGATAATTTAGTCACCCCTTTTAGAAAACAGTAAAGGAAACGCCAACAGCAGACGACATTAGACAGATGTTTTTTTTCTCTATGTTCTAGTGAAACAAGGCAAAGAAGGGGAAAACTCCTGAGAAGCTGCTACTGGTTGGTTTTAGGGAAGGGGGTTCCCCTTTCAAACAATGACTCTCTCTCCATACCTCCTCTCCTGTGGGAAGCAGAAAGACTTCTCCCACATATACGCCAAACCCAAGACGCTGCCTGCTACACGCGGTAAATGACTGTACCCTAGGAGGTCAACACCAGTAGGCCCGAGGTCAAGCTGCCTAGGAGTATCTAGAGCAACCAGTCTGCAGAGTCTGACTCACGCTAAGCAGGGCCCACGAGGGTTCACCCATCTCGCCACGCATGTACTCGATTCCCTCCTTTGACTATTGCGTGGACACTCCTAGGTCATCCCCCTCCTAGAGCTTGCACTGCCTATGTTACAACCTCTCCTATGACACAGATTTCATAAGGTTTGGTTAGAAACAAAACCCACAAGAGCTCTCTCTCCTACCCTCTTGTCCCCCACCTCCATGTGTACCACCAAGAGGAGCTGAAACGAGCACGCTATTGTGAAATGTGTCTGGCTTCTTTATTTTACTCTCTCTCTTCCGCCTCTCTATGCTTTTACTATAATCTTTATAGATCTTAACCGTACAATTGCGCCTACCGAACTCATGATTAGTTGTGGGGGGTTGGATACTGCCCCTCCCCCACTCTCCACATCTGTGTTCACAGATCCATATCCTCATCAATCTCAAGGTATAGGTTATACTGTAGCTGTTAAAACCCCTTTTCATGTTGTGTTTCTTACTTAAATTTTTTTTCTTTTTTTTTTTTTAAAGGCACCACCGCCCTCAGATGGTGGGAGTAGGAGGCCCAGCCTTTGCTCCTGGGAGCCGGAATTGAACCTCCATCCCAGTGGGCCGCAGTCCCGCGCACAACCACTACGCCACCGGGGCTCAGCCCATGTTTCTTACTTATATAATTCAACTTATTTACTTTGAAATTTCTGTGTAAATGTTTCATATAAAAAGTCACAGTTAGGGTAAAAACTTGGTGGTCGAGAATGGATTCGTCCATTTTCAAGTTATTTCTGATGGGAAAAATTGATTCAGAACTGGACTGCATGGCATCTTGGTGCCCCTTCTAGAACAGATTAGCGCCAAGGTCCAGGGTTCTACTGTGTTTTGTTTTTTTTTTTGGTGGCATCACCGCCCTCTGTGGTGGGAGTAGGAAGCCCAGCCTTTGCTCCTGTGGAGTCTGCTGCTGGAATTGAACCTCCATCCCAGTGGGCCGCAGTCCGGTGCACAAGCACTATGCCACCGGGGCTCAGCCCCTCTACTGTACTTTTGAATAGCTATGCAATACAGGCCATTCCAGATTTCCAATATCCTAACAGCATCTACAGAAAATTCTGTGCACTACACGTGTGTGTCTACACTACGATGAAAAGGATACGAGGGGAGCAAGCGCAAAGAAGCCGAGTGCACACGGCACCTCTATCTAGACTCGAGTTCTAAGATGTTCTGGGTCTGGTTTTGAACTCTGTTTCGTTCCATCCAGCGCCCTGGTGGCGTAATAGGTTATGTGCTGAGCTGCTCACCTCAGTAGAAACACAAGGCTTTCCATTCCTATAAAGACTTTATGGGAAAGCCTCGTCTTTCTCCCACACACTGGATTATTTAAAATATGGCTAAGACTCAAAACTCCAAAACCAAATGCATTGCTGTCCTGTTGATTTCAACCGACCATAAAACTAGACTACATCAATCGGCCTTCCAGAAACTATGCAGGCTGGCCCTACCTGGATTCAGGAACCTTGTAATAATGCAGCAAGCTGACAAGGTTTCATCTTCCCAGCCCCACTTATTAACTCTGATGTCGTTTCATCCTATTATTGTCCTTCTAGGATGTTCAGTGTGTTCTAAGCCAGCGATGGGAAACATGCGCCTGTGGCTTCTCCCCAACTATTCTTTATCTGTCCCCATTATGCCTCAAGTCTCCTAATCACATGTCCGAGTCACGGGGGTTCACTGTTGACTGACAAATAAACCACGCTGCCCCTCTATGACGACTGCCACCATCAACCCTGTGGGCCTCGCTGTGCTCCTGGTTGAAGGAGTCCTGGTGGCACAGTGGTTAAGCACACTGTCACTCACTGAAAGGTCAGCAGCTCGAGCCCTCCAGCAGAAGAGAGATGTAGTAGTCTGCTGTTATCGACTTTTCTTTGGGATCCTCTGGGGCAGTTCTACTCTCCAGTGGGTGCTCATGAGCCAGAATCAACTTGCCGGCAAAGAAGTGAGTCGTTTTTCTTTTGCTTTCCTGCCTTGATCTTTGTATGCATCATCAGTGACATATATGATATTAACAATGCCTAGACCACTCCCCTGTTACACGGAAAGAGGAGGGAAGAGGCTAGGAGCCCTTCTTTAGAAGATGGCATGTCCTTGTTTCTGACAGATGAAAGACACCGTTACCAAATACAAAAAACCTTGAAAGGACATCTTCAGTGCCATCCAGTGGGAGTCAGAGGGCACAGGCAGAAACTAAGAGAGGTGGATGAACAAAGCATCTCCTCTTCAAGGGCTGTGAGGAAAAAAAAGGTATTCAAAGGATAATTTTTCCTCTTGTCTCCCAAATATAAAATCAGACAGACAAGTTTTGTCAGTCTTATATTATTCTGGGAATTTCTGTAGCACTGGAACCTGTCAGCAGTAAATCGGATAACAGGTTATGAACAGTGCAAGGATAATTATTTTTAAAGCAGAATCATTCCAAGTTAAAGTCCCCCGGGATCCCGGTTTCTCCCAGGAGACTAAAGGCATGGTAAGCTATGAATACTAGGAGTCAGTCAAGTCCATTGATTGGTCAAATGCTGGGCGGTAAAGAGAAAGACGGGAAGTTTGGGCCTGCGCCAAATTCAAATCAGCCTGTGTCACGAGCCTTTGGACCCAAAAGACCCAAAATCGCTGCCACTGAGTCGATTCCAATGGACACGGGCTCTGCTGGATGGACAGAGCTGCTCCGTGAGTGCCCCAGGCCGTGGTTCTGGCCAGGGCAGAGTGTCCTATCACTCTCTGCTCAGCAGAGACAAACTACTGACCTGGGACGAGCAGCCCAACGTGTGCCATGAGGGCGCCTCCCTGACCCCCTAGATGCACACTGAATCTGCCAATGGGAAAGGTCTTCTCAGCAGATACAAATGCCCCACCATGCTGGGGCTGACACCATTAAGCCATAGGTTCAGAAAGTGGCTCACAAACGGAAGGTGTCCCAACTTCTCGTAGGGTTCGCAGCATAAAATGTGGGACTGCCACTCACTGAAAAAGGAGAGCTGCGTCACATCTTCCAAATACTCCCTGCTGCACAGTGTCTGGAATGGCTGAACAAACCCACTGGCTACTTCTTGGGAGAAAGACCAGGCTGTCTATTTCCATGAGGAAGGAACAAACGAGCCAGTTGGGGTGCAGTACAGCACCGAGGATACCCACAACTTTCCTCTAGTGCAGCGGTTCTCAACCTGTGGGTCAGGACCCCTTTAAGACAGAGAAGAGCTGGAAACATAGGGAATCCAAGACAGATAACCCCTCAGGGCCAATAATGACTGTAGCCATACCAGGGGAGGAATGGAAAGGTGGGGAGAACAAGAGGGAACTAATCCCTAAGATCTACCTATAATCCCCTCCTCCCAGGGGGATAAATAACAGAAAAGTGGGTGAAGGGAGACATTGGTCAGTGTAAGAGATGAAAAAGTAATAATAATTTATAAACTATCAAGGGTTCATGAAGGAGGCATGGTGGGGGAGGAGGGGAAAATGAGGAGCTGAAATTAAGAACATAACTAGAAAGAAAATATTCTGAAAATGATGATGTCAACATATGGATGAATGTGCTTGACACAATGAATGGATGAATGGATGGATGTAAGAGCTTAAGGCACCCAATAAAATGCCTTAAAAGGAAAAAAAGAATTCTACCCTATCGTGAATTGTAATTAATTTGATGGTGGTGGTGAGTATTGCTATTTAAATATTTGTCTGATGAGTTTTGAAGCAATATAGCTCATTGTCATCAAATACCAATGTCTTTAATTTGAAGTTGACAACAATCGCAGACTTATCCTCCTGACTTAAAAGAAAAAACAGTCCTCCATCATCTTCAAATTAGTGCTGCCATGGTGAATAATACAATTTCATCTCAACATATTTATGCTAACTTGATTCTTTGTGTCACTTGTCATGACTAAAACTTTAATTTCCATTGATAATACACCAATCACTCTTCACCTATTCTTTCAGCATTAATTTTTACCCATACGAATAAGACCAAGTTCAATTCTTAGGGAGAGAAACATTGGAGTGGAAAAGCAAACTAGTTCGTAACCATTGGCAGTTGGCCACCCCAAAGAGCGTTGCCTCCTCTGTAAAATGAAAACAACAATGTCCACGTCCCATGAGTCAGGTGTCGTCACATTTACTCCTCAAGGGACAAGTCCCGTCCCTATTTTGTGGGAGGGGAAAGAGGTAATGGGCAACTCCTTGCCACAGTTACATTGCAAGTTAGGTGGTACAGGTGGCTAACAGCTGGCTGCTGAAGGGTGTGGCGGTCATGTGCTTATGTTACTTTCATGATTGAGATGTAGGGGTGGAGTCTAGCCTGTTAATCTGGAGATAGGCATTGAGTAGCCAATGAGGCCTCCGTGTGGGCATGGCTTTCTCCTGAGACTTCTGGGAAATCTCGCGATATTTCCCTCATGGATATGAGAAGCTAACTCCCAGTTGTTGGGAATTAGTCTCAGAGACGATGAATCATAGACAAGACAAGATGGCAGTGTCCGAGGAGCTGAAGGAGCCAGAGGAGAAGGCACACGGCCTTACCCTGATGGAACCGGACCTCTGAAGCTGGCGAAGCCATGTGGAGACCCCTGCCGGCGCGGAGTTGCCTCTACCACCACTGGATGCTGTTGATGGGCCCTGAGCCCTGAAAGTGAGGCGCCATGGGGCGACCCCTGCCAGCACCGGGATTCTGCACTCACTGGCCTGTGACTTCGTGAGTCAGAAGGAGATGGGCATATGGGCTAATATGGGGCTTAGGACTTTGTACTGGACTGGATTGGGATGCTTTCTTAATGTCGTATTTCTCTCTCTCTCTTTTTTTTTTTTTTGGCATCACTGCCCTCTGGTGGTCGTGGGAGCTACCCAGTGCTGCTCCTGAGAGCCACCGCTGGATTTGAACTGCCAAGCCCGCAGGCCGCAGTCCCACACTCAACCACTTAGGCCACTGGGGCTCAGCCAATGTCCTATTCCTCTTATATATAAACCGCACCCTTATATCCATAGGCGTGTCTATGGATTGTTTCTCTAGTCTACCTGGACTAACACAAAAGGGATGCGAGGTCTTCTGCACATGATGAAGGGTTCGAATCATGTGCTGGAATTGGCGGGAATGGCAACGAATCCCAGCACCCTGTAACTGAGGGCAGAACCACCGACTCAAGGCGCAGAGTTCCTACTGGGTGACTGACCTGCCCACAAGCACTCCTCAGCTCTTCTCAAGAGGAAAGCCACTATGTAGGGATGCTGACACACTCGGAGAGCTGCCTGCCGCCTTGGAATCAAACTGCTGCACCCAGCTGCAGGGTGACTCTCACGTGGGAGGGCCAGAATCAAAGCCTGAGCAGAGTCGAGATTAACGATTCTTTCTCCCGGGATCTATGGATAGCACGCCATTCTGGCAGGGAAGGAAATTCGGTTAGCTTGTCACGATTTTTATGGACGGTGAACTCATTCTCTGCAGCTGTATTTGTTTGGCATGAGTTCAAGAGTTCACTTTCACTGGGGGAGGGGGGGACTTATGCGTAATTTAATAGAAACTCAATTAGGATTCTCTTACGAAATATGGGGAGGCTTCCAAGCGTCCAGGGGGATAATGGACTGGAAAGCAAACGGAATGTTTCCATGAACTTGTTGAAGCCTTCTGACGGCTGAGTGTGCACCGCCAGGCGTCTGAGGACGGGGGGGTCGGGGCAGAGGACAGAGGAGTCGGCAGAGGGACCTCCCGGCTGGACACAGAACCCCCAACAGAAGGTCATCCATGAGAGCCCCTGCGTTCCGGCTTCCACCCTGTGTCCACGTGACCCTGGAAAAACCGAGACCGTGAAAAAGAAGAGTTCTTACATTTCCAGGTCACGGGCCAATTGTCGAGGCGCCCTCGTGGCCCCGGGGGGGTGGGGGTGCGGGTAGTGCGCGGCACAGGTAAGCGGCTCCACCTCGCCAGCTGCTCTGTGCCGTTTGCTCCCACAGAGCTCGACACCTCCAGAAACCGAGGGGAACCGTTCTCTCCGACCCAGAGGGGTGCCACGAGTCAAGAGGGTCTGGTGTCTGAAGGGCTTGGCTGGGTCCTTTTCAGAAGAGGAGGAGGAAGAAAAAGCCATCTACATGATGGTTCCCAAATTTACATGGCCCACGACTGCCTTTTCAGGGAAGAAAAAAAATTACTCCGCACCCCCAGGGCAATTACAAATGTCTGTCCTCCAGCCCACGGTGCAGGGCCACACGCAGTGTCTATGCCGGTTCGTTCCCATGCCTGCAGGGAGGCAGAGTCACCCACCCGCTCGGGGCGGCCCTGCTCCACAGCCGGTTCTGAGGCTGCGGTGCTGGAGAGCTGGTGCGCGGTGGGCACTGTTCACGCAGAGGCTGGCTGCGGGAGGAGGGATGTGGGGAGCGAGCGCCAGTGCAGGGCGAGGCCGGGGGACGGGCATCACCAATGGCCCTGGAGGCCGGGGTGGGAGTTTGCCACGTTTCCTGCTGGAAACGGGAGCCCCGGACTACTGAACTGGGGGAAGCAGCACAGACTCCAGACACTCCAGCTGCAGGGCCTTACCTACCATCCCAGCTACACTGGGAGCGCACAGAAAGCAAATCTAGCTTGCTAGCGCAACTCTCGGAGGAAATGTCATTCTCCTATTGATGCCAGAAAGTGGGGGGGAAGGGCGAAATTTAATTAAAGTGATTTCATATTTAAATAACTCATTCCATCTCTTCTACATATTTAAAGTTATTCTTATTTGTATATTTCCAATTATCAATTCATTTTATCTTTATGTACATATACGGGGGGAAGACAGGAGGAAATGTATATTAATACACGTAATCTATTTTACATATTTAAAATTGCTTACTTGCAGACTTCTAGCACCACATTAATGTATTTTTAAAAATAGTTAACAAAAAAGGGAAATGCACAAATGCTTATATCATTCAAATATTTGATGTTGATAATGCAAAAGAAAATAAAAGATTGAGTCTTCACCTCTTACATCTATATTCTATTTGGACATAAGACAGACAACAAGCATGGGTAAGCAAAGTAATTGCTTCTGAGACTTCCTAACTTCTTTCCAAGGAGTCTTGTTAAGTGCTAACACAAGGTTAGTGGTTGGAAACCATCCACTGCTCCCCAAGGAGGAAGCACTTCTGCATCAGTGAAGATACCATATCAGAAGCCTACAAGGGCAGTTCTGGTCTCCTCTGTGTGTGTGTGTGTGTGGGGGGGGGAGAGACGTGGGGGGGGGGGGGGGACAGTCACTCGAGTCAGACTGGATTCAATGACCGAGGTGCTTTGTTGGCATGGCAGGGTGAGGGGAGCTTTCTTCCAAGGAACATTGGTGGGAGAGCGGCTGAGTGCTCAGGTCCTAACCGAAAGAGCCCACCGGGGAGAAACATGTGGCCATCGGCTTCCCTAAGGGTCTCTGTGAGTAGGACTCGGACTCAGGGTTTCAACATGGGTCGCTGCGATAGACACAGATCATGACTGCTTAAGGACTGTGCTGCTGCAGTTTTTGCTAGGTGCCAGTGGACTCTTAGCAAGCCCCAGGTGCTGCCGGGAGGACTCAAACAGCCAAGCTGTGGACCCACAAACCGTGTGGGCAACCTAGGAGCCTTTCAATAACAAAATGAAACACAACAATATAAAACAAAAGCGAGCAGTTTTAAAAAACAAACAAAAAAACCCCAACAAGAAACGTTTTCAAATAAAAACAACTGCTGAAGTGGCTATGCATTCTTGGGCTGATTTTGAATAGTAGAAATGTATGATGACAGCTGACACTGCATTACTCACGCTTGCATTGCCCTTTGGTCCCATTCGGATAGCAGCTCATGAATGCAGAGCCCCGAACGATGACACAAGGGCAGAGCAGGTATTCACTCACGTACTCGCTAAGGGAATGAATGTTTCCCCTTGCATGAAAAAGCCATTTGCACTTGGATAGTTCAATCTTAACCCTGGTCAAATCATTCTCCTTCCTCAACTCTAACTGTATAATTACGACAGGGCAGGGGAATTCTCTGGACGCAGTAAGAGATTAGAGTAGGTGACTGACAGGCAGAATATATTCACCACCCAAAGCCATATTCAACACGCTGTCCTCTCCGCGCCTCCTCGTTAATGGGAGGCACACAAAGGCCCAACGAACAGGGGCGAACAGGGGCGACGGTGGCCTGCTAGGAGAGCCTGGGCATTGGAAAGAAGGGCAGGGACATCGGGGCGATTTCGGAGTCCCCCTGGGCCACAATCGTTGCCGTACCATCCTCAAGAAGGGCCCTGAAACAAGGAGGTTTCATAAGCAAGACGTAAGTACACACAGCTCAAAAACAGATGCACTTACCTGCTTTAGAACTTCCACTAACACTAAACAAAAAATGAAATCGACGGCTAAGTCCCGCCTTTCAAGAAGATAATCTCTTTCCCGTTGCTGCTCATCCCTGAAACAAGAACGCAAATTAGAACTGCCTGCACCACGCGCCTAGGCTCGATGGGTCACAGTATTTCCCGGGTGCTGCCGAGGTGGTTAGTGACACAGTCACCGGCCACCCACCCTCGCATGCGCTTACCCCGCATTCAGATGCTCAAGGTTGTAGAGCCCAGTGAACTGTCAGGTCTTTGGGAAATTAAATCTAATCTGATAGAATTATTAAGGTGGGCTGGGGGAGAGCCTTAAAATTGTCTGAGGAAACCCTCCCCCTCCTCCTCATTTGGATGGTTGTCTTGGCTCATTCATAGGCACTGAAACAGAACATTCAGGAGCTGGAAAGCTACATGCGGATACGTCTCAGCTGAGGACTCACCAGTGGCACCTGCTGAAGTGCAAGTGCCACGTGGCAAGAGGCACGGAGCACGCGTAAGGACATTGTACACGGTGCCATGCTCTGAGCGCTTCCGACAGGGGCTGGACTGTCTTGCTACATCCCAACCCCAGCTTCCCTCCGCCGTCCTCCTCTAGAGGATGCCTGGGAAATGCTGCCTTACGCTCTCCCACAGTGACAAAGCTCCTCGCCGGGCAGATGAAGTTTGGTTTTGAAAGGCGTCACCAGTCCCAGGGAAGGAAAGAGCTAGAGCTGCAGCTTAGCTGAATTGGTTTACAGATTTAAGGGTAAAACGAGGCTTTCCCCACATGGGCACCTTTGGGACAACAAAAATAATCTGTTGGCGCTTTTTGTTTTTTATTTCCACCCCCAGAGAAACCAAACATCAAGACTCTTTAATACCTGTAGTGCTCCCTTCGCTCGTAGGGCTTTGCTTCCAGACAGAAGAGTAAATAATTAACTCACCCCTTCGATTTTGTGCAGGATCGGGGTCTGTACTCATAGGACTCATCTTCCGTTCCATTCTGGCGTCGGTACCAATCAAACAAGGTGCGAAGTAGGGAGGGGAGACAGTGCTCTGCTACGGAGCTCATAGAGCTTATCACCTGCGAACACAGAGAGGGGACGTTGTCCGTCTCACCCCCCACAGGGAGCACGCTCCAAACACGAGTGCAGAACTCACGGAGACATGAATCACCACAGGAACGCCTAGGTCATTAGTTATGTTTCCACACGGGGGCAAGGGGCTGAGACAAGTAACACCTGCTAAATGTTACCCACTCCCTAACTTTATCTTGTGGATCGCAGTGGCTTCTGGCCATTTTCCTTCCTCCAAATGCTCCGCGTGGACAAACGTGCCCATCAGGAACACCCTGGACTGTACTCACAGAGAACCTGGGGAGAACCAGCTGGCAGAAGCACAGTGAAAAACCATGCTGATGCTCTGAACCTGCCATCTCCTCTCCTCTCACGTGGACGGAAGGAAGAGGCACAGAGACGTAGACGACTAGTGTGTGAGAACCGTGGGGGCATGCTCCACCTAACTTTGTCCTGTTAGGGCACAGAGGAATGACTCCTGAGTTCCACAAATGAACACACGTGACGCAAACAAGCTCTGGGAACTTATGAGAATGGTGATTGGAGAGGTGATGGGCTGAGCAAAGTGTCACTCAAAACTGAGGAACCACTGAGACCATCTCCCTTGGTTTTCCAGATGGAGCCCGGACTGCTTTCACCAATGAGCCTGCATGGTGAGCACTCCAAAAGGGGGAGTGTGGCAGTCCCCTCATCTGGTGTCAATTTGAAGATTAAGAATATAGGGGTGGAGTCTAGCCTGTCAATCTGGAGATAACCAATGAGACCTCTGTGTGGGAATGGCCTTCTCCTGAGAATTCTGGGAAGTCTGTACTTCCTTTATGGAAGCAGGAGACTAGAGAGTCTTACTCCCTTGGAGACACTCAACTGACCAGGCTGGCTTCCTGCAACCTGAGGAGAAGCCACAGGGACCTACCCTGCTATAACCAGACCTCTGAAGCTGGAGTCGTCACAGAGAGACCTCTGCCACCTCTGAGATGCTTACGCCGCCTTTGGAGCCCAAGACTTTCTACCCACTGGGTCTTCTAGTAAATATCCATCGTGGTGTTCTCCCCTCCCTTTTAATGATCTCTCGCTTCCTCCATATATGATATACTCTGTGTCATCTTACATCTTGTCTGGACTGTGGTCCTTCATGCATAATGTGTCAAATCTATTCTTGAAATAGTCTGTACATTGAATATTCCATGTATTTCGTCGTCATTATTCAACGTCAAAATGGAGCGAATTCAGTAAAAAAGTCATGGTTTATTTGACTGTGTGGCCAGTGCTCTTTTACTTTCCTAGACCCTGGACAAGGGCATTCTGTGTGGCGGACTGCAACAGAAAGAGGACAAGACCGACCGACCCAGCGGCTGCAACAATGAGCCCCAACACCCAAAGAGTCTGAAGATGGAATGAGATCAGGCAGTGCCTGGTCCTGTTGTACATGAAGGCTGCTACGACCTTCAATTTACTTGACCTAACGACATTCTCTCTATTCTCTTTTCATCAATTCATTTACAAATTACCATAATGTATCAGGTTTCTATTATGGGAATTATAAAGTGAAAACAAGATTCTAATTTTATTGTCACCAAGATATTTAAAAATCTCCATTTTCATTAAGAAGGAACAGTAAGGAAACCCTTTTTAATATCAGAAAAGGAAATAAAGCACCATCTGCTAATGTAAACACTTATTAATATAGTTTATGTCACACAGAGCTTTTTACAATGGGGAAAATGTGGCATGATCATTTACAGTTTTTTAAAATATAATTTTATTAGAAAACACAAAGGAACAATTTCCTTAAATGATGTTTCGGTGACTTCTACATCTGAGTTAAATATTCATTTCTGACTGGATTCATGATGTGAATACTTTTCACTAAAGTGACCAGATTTTAAGCGGGACACCACTGACAAGGTGGGGTGGGGGTGGGGGAAGGTGTCTTGATTAAAAGTTTGGTCTATATGGAGCGACAAAAATTTTCATAGAACGCAAAAGTAGTCCTGTAATATATTTATCTTAATTTTAAAATGCCACAGGATGCGGGACAAATGTTAAAAAGTGGGACGTCTGGTCACCTTATTCATACCTATGTTAGTGGCAACAGATTTGAAGTTCTGTAATGTGCTCTTCTAATTTTTGTCCCCCCAAAACACTCACTACCTAAATAAATTGGAATCAGTAATGCTCACAGCTCATTTTACGTACCTGTATAAAACAAAATTCTAATTATAGCTTAAATCCAGTGTGAGAGAATATACCATGCCACTGAACAAAATAGAGGAACTTGTTAAGATTGGAAACATTTGGATCAGACTGCTAGGAACGACTCTTTTCTTTCAGGAACAAAGCACACACTCCAAATTGATAGAGCTGTCGGGAAGACTCAACCCAAACTGACATACCTGGTCAAACTGCAGATCTTCACCTCTCTGAAGAGATCTGGACAACAGTTTCTCCTACAAGGTAAAGCCACAAGTTTCATTTGTAAGTAACATGCTTTAACACAGAAAACCTCAACGATTCCTACGTTATACATTTCGGTTCAGATCCTCTACTTTATAAACTAAGATTTAAAGGTCTCAGCCTTCGCCTCACCAATTCATTCAACAGCAACTCATTAGAAAGTGCCTGGCGCAGCGCTCATCAAGGAAAGTGCTCGTGGTTGGTTACTTGAGATCTGGATTTCAATTCCCTCCTCTGAAAAAAGAGAGTGGCTGCCAGTGTTGTTATCAACCCTGTGCCAGCCAGCCAACCCTTCTCCAGCAGAGACTTCAACCTAGCAACCATATGCAGCTTGGTTTAAAAACGAAGAGAGAGAGAGAGAGAGAGAGAGAGAGAGAGAGAGAGAGAGAGAGAGAGAGAGAGAGAGAGAGAAAGTCTTCCCAGTTCTCCGTGTACTACCCTAGCTTAAAAAGGAATGGAGTTGTCTCTTCTGACTAAAAAACAAAATCCACAGGGCTGAGCCCAAGTGGTATAGTGGTTGTGCGTGGGACTGCAGCCCACTAGGATGGAGGTTCGATTCCAGCTCCACGGAGCAAAGGCTGGGCCTCCTACTCCCACAACCTGAGGACAGTGATTTCCCCCCCCCCCCCCAAAAAAAAAATCCACTTCAGTGGCAGTGAGGCAACTCCGACTCAGAGACCCCATGTACTGCACTGGTTTGGGGGAATTTAATCACCAGCTCTTTCTTGAGAGGCATGAATAAACGAACTCAAACCTCCCCCTCTTCAGTTCACCTTCGGGCAGGTTATCCACTTACTAACACACCCAGGGGCTCTTACCAGAGGAACTGTGAATGCAACTAAGCAATGAACTGACAGGAATTTAGGCTTTAGAAAAAGCTACTTCCTTAAAATTTCCCCTAGGTAGTATATTACTTAGAATTGCTGATAACACAGTAGTTAAAGTATTCATTTGAAGCCTCAAGTTCCAATCTTAAAGATAGTGGATGGATGGCTGAATAGCTGGATGGCTGGATGGGCGGGTAGAAGATAGATAGATAGATAGATAGATAGATAGATAGATAGATAGATAGATATTATGTGTGTGGTATATATATATATATATATATATGTCAAAACTGATTGAAGAGCAGTAAGGCTTCTGTTTATTTTCATTTGCTGGACAAAATATTGGGTGACCCATAAATTATCGAGAAGATAAAGAATCCATAGGTACTGTACTAAAAAAAAAGAAGGATCAACGTAAGCAGTTTCAGAAGGTATACATACAGGCAAGAACCAATAGTATAAAAGGGAAGAAGTCCAAACCGTACTGAAGGCATGAATGAAAAACAAGGCTTGAGGAATTGATTAAATGCCCATTGGAATGTTTCAACAAATGATACTAGGTCTGAACCATGTACATGTTTTTGCCAAGAGATTTAGAAGTAAGCTACCTGACCAAATAACCGGGAGGTCCGTGCCTTTGTTGGTGTCCATTTCAAAGAAATGTGCGAAAGTGACTGAAGAGTATTGTTAAGATGTCATGCAAGTAAGATTGTGCTGGAGATAATCCAACAGCAGTAGCAGTAGGACATCAACAGGGGACAGCCAGAAACATCACTGTGAATGTCACATGAATCTTGGCTGAGAGCAGAGGAGACCTGTACGATGTTTGCCTGTGTTTACTAAATTGCCAACACGCAGACATTCAATTAGGTGTCTCAATCATTTATGCGTAATGTGGAGAATAGGAGTTGCAATACTTAAATGTACTCATGCAAAGTCTGTACATAAACCGAGAGGAAGTGTGTGAAAATAACAGAGGACACGGCGTTATTTAAAAGGCGGGCACCAGTTTGTCTCCTTTCACCCTGTTCGACCTGTGTGCTGAGCATTCTCTAAGGTGTTGAGCCACAGGGCAAGAGAATGGAGGTAGGCACATTATGACCTGTGATATGTAGATGACACAGTCTTGCTTCTGAAAGCAAAGAGCTCATGAAGCACTTGCTAATGGAAATCAAGGACTGCAGCTTTCAGTATGGATTTTGCTTCAAGGTAAAGAAAATCAAACTCCTCACAACTGGATCACCAGAGAACATCAAGACCAGTGTAAAAACAATGGGAAGTTGTCACAGAGTGCATCTTACAGGAATCCAAAATCAGCCCCTATGGACGCAGCAGTCAAGAAATCAAACAATGTATTGCATTGGGCAAATCTGCGGCAAAAGTTCTCCTTGTTGGATGGCAGCGATCACTTTTAAAATTAAGGGGCGATTAGACCTAGCTCTGGGATCTTCCATCACTTGATGGGCATGCAAAAGTTGGACAATGAATCGGGAAGACTGAAGACGAACTGATTCCTTTGAATTCTGGTATTGATAAGAATATTAAATGTGATGCCCCCCCCCCCAAAAAAAAAAGAATATAAATGTACTGTAGGCTGTGAGAAGAGCAAACACATCTGTCGCTGAAGAAGTTCAGGGTCCCAACCTAAATTTTATAAAACAGCTAGTCTCGGCTTCAATCTCTTTTGCCTCTTATTGGCCAAGTACTGCCTTTCCGATCACAACAGCATTCATAACTCTTCACAATCTGAATATTCGTGTTCAATGCCTTCTCTTCCTCCTTCTTCAACACTGGTTCTAATCATCTAGAACAGTGGTTCTCAACCTGTGGGTCCCAACCCCTTTGGGGGTTGAACGATCCTTTTGCAGGGGTCGCTAGATTCATAATAGCAGCAAAATGACAGTTATGAAGTAGCAACGAAAATAATGTTATGGTTGGAGGGCACCACACCATGAGGAACTGTACGAAAGGGCTGTGGCATTAGGAAAGTTGAAAACCACTGATGTAGAACGAGTCACATTATTAATGTGCCTCACGCGTTAGGACAACTGTTTACTTATTATAAATTTGGCTTTTGCCCTATCCCCAACTAGCAGTATGTTCTGGATTTTCCTCTATTTTGTTGTTTCTTCTGTGTCAACAATTTCCATGGGAGTAGTCCGTTTCTGTTCTTGTTGTGACCTGACGTTACTTACAAAAGTGGATTATAATGTTGCCACAGCTTCTCCACAGATAATTCACTACTAATTTGTCCCTCACTAATTTTTCCCAAATACGTTATTTTTGATGGGAACTTTTGTATCATAACAGTTAATACAAGTCAAGGAAAGCCTTCAGAACTGGGAGGTAGGTCTGCCCTACTCACCAAAGGCTCAGCCATTACAACTTCAATTTTCTTTTCAGCTTGAACAGCAAACTCTGCAAAGAGGCTCTTGATGACATATTCACCAGGCTTGACATCGGGGTCAATCGTGATGTTCGACATGATGACACTCTTTCCCCCCCAGGGGGAGCGAAGGGGGGACGAAGAGCAGCACGTATTTACTCTGCTGACTGCAGCCGAAGCTAAAAGGTAAAGGAACAAAAACACGCACTTTTAGAATTAACCAACCACCTACTTTGAACTGCATCCTGTCCCATCTCCGCCATGCATCAAGCTCCCCAGATCCATTCCTGTACTCCGCTTTTCACCCATTGCACTTGCCACCTGCTAAGAGACTATAGCATTCAGCCACGTGTTAGAGATCGCACGTGCCTCCCCACCCTCCTTATTTGAGTTCCATCAGAACGGGAGTTTTCTCTTGCCTTTTCTCTTCAGACTGCTGCAGCCCACGCCATTTAGTAGGTGTTCAATAAATCTCTATTGCAGTGAGAGGGGGAAAAATGGGTATGACACGAGGAAATGGGTGGGGACAGGGGATTTAGCGATGCTTCTTTGGAGAAAGGGAGGTTTCTCTGAAGAAGCTTCATTTGAACTCAGACCTGAGTAATGAAAAAGAGTCAGAAAAGGTAGACTCCAAGTAGGAAGCAGACAGTGCAAGTTCAGCATGCAGGCCGGAGACAGCCTGTGTGACTGCCCTCGGGGCGGGGGGGGGGGGGGGGGGACAAGGGCGCCTGGGTAATGTATAAAGAGGGGCAAGAACCACAGGCAGACACCTAATCACCCGGGTCCCTTTAGGACTTGGTTAGGAAATTAGATTGTGTTCTATAGGCAATTAACTTCAGTGGGAAGTACTAGTTTGAGGGGGATAGGATCTACCTATTTATACAGAGCTTTGGTAAAGGGATAGGAAGAGGGGGAAGGCAGCAGCAGAAGTCATGGCAAGATGGCCCTACGGTGGACTGAAGCTAGCCCCGGAGGGGGTTGCAGGAAGAGAGGATCTGAGGTGTCCTGTGTTAACAACGAGCTATGGAGGGGAGGGACAACAATGAGCAGTGACTCACGGATTCTTAATTTAAGTTGCTGAAAGAAGGGTGCTGCCAGTGACTAGATGGGATGACCCAGAGCCTGGCGAGCAGTCAGATGCACTTGGCTTGACACAGAAGGGGCACACCCCCCGAGCTGCCTGCAGGACTGTGCGCTCTCTCCAAGCGCCCCACTCGCTGCTCAAAGAATAATACAGACCCTCCCATTTGCTACCTTCAGCTGTGCCCTCCTTGCGGTATAGAGTATTCATGGAAACCCAGCACATTTGCACTTTTTTCCAGCTTAACCTGGTCTCCAGGTATTGCTCTTTACAAAGACTGCCCTGTAACAATTACCTCTTAAAAATTAGCACGCTATTATTTCAGCACTAAATCAATCAATAGCTCTATGTGTGTGTGAGAGAGAGAGAGAGAGAGAGAGAGAGAGAGAGAGAGCAAATGAGAGTGAGCTCAAGAAGGCAAGAGAGAAACTAGACTACAGGACAATTAATAGGTTTTAGTCTTATAAGTATTCTGTCAACTACAAACAAAAACAACCCACTCTACGAAAAATAGATGTCAGTACATAAAACTGTATGTAAAGAATGTTGCTGCTATTCCTTGTCGTCGTGCTGATCCAAATCACAGCAACCCCACATCGAACAGAGTGAAAGGCTTCCTGGTCCTGCATGGGCCTCCCAATCGTCCCTGTGTTAGAGCCCATTGTTGGCGCCACTCCGCCACTGCGCCTAGCGACGGGTCTTCTTTTCCACCCAACTTCTACTGTAGCAATAGACCTCCTCCAAGGACCATTACAATATTGCAATCTCTTCAATAAAATAAATATGGTTGCACCCCAAATTAAGTTACCTCATGTAGCTAGAACTACATGACGTAGCTGTATGATGTACCCTAGAACTAAAATTTTATAATGAAAACCATTCAAAACTAAAAATCCACAGTTCTTTGAACACAGTGGACATGATTCATATTAAACAATAGTCTGGTTATTCTGCCTTGTGATCCAACAGTGCGTATTACTAATGAGAGACTCATGACTGTCATGACAGTAACAGAAGATGTCAAAAATGTTAATGTAGATATATATTGCATATTGATATGAGTACTCTATAAGGGTGCTTAAAATGTTCATGAAAACAGTTTTATTGACAAATAATTTAGACATCATGCAACTCAATAGGTTGAATAAGTAGAAAAGATTTGTGCAATCATTACAATCAATTTTAGAGCACTTTTTTTCTTCCTTGTATTTATGATTAGCTTCCTGCCTGGTACCCCCCACTACCCCCTGCCATAGCCCCAAGAGACTATTAATCCAATTAACTGTCCCTACTAATGTGCCTATCCTGGATTTCATATAGAAAGAACACACAAGTCAAACCACTAAGTAAATGAATGAAAGAATATATGCACACATACATAAAAACAACAAAATAAAAAAATAGAAAAACCTTCACTGAAAAGATAACAGAAAATAAAAACTAGAGCATCTTAAAATGGGCCAAAGGGAAAACAAAGGAATTTTTCCATGAAATTTTTGAAGTTCCTTTGTTATATCCATCTTATGTTGTATTACTTTAGGGAATAGCTTAAGTGCTCAGTTATAAAGGAAGTCATAGAAACATCAGACCCCAGTGCCAGCAAGTCGATTCCAGCTTAACAAGACACTATCAGAAACTGGGGAGAACTGACCTCTGTGGATTTCCGAAACTAAAGCTTTCTGAAACAAAAGCCTCCTTTTCAGCTGGTGGTTTCAAACTACTGATCTTGTAGTTGGCAGTCCGACTCTTCAACTCATCCCACTCCCAGGAACCTGGCTTCTTAGTTAACAACAACAACAATCGGTATTTATGCTGCCTGTAGTTACCAATGCCTCTAGTGTAAGGTGACCAGACGTCCCGCTTTTCAACAATTTCAACAATGTGGCGTTTTAAAATTAAGTAAGTATATTACAATACTATTTTTGCGTTCTAGGAACATTTTTGTTGGTCCATAGAGACCAAATTTTTAATCAAGAAACCACCACCACCACCATCCAGGTCAGTGGTGTCCCACTTAAAATCTGGTCACTTAACTGGCACTGCTGGGTAAGCACAAGGTCAGTGCTCCGAACATCAGCTGGTCCTTAGGACAAAGAGAGCCTCGTCTACTCTTGTAGAAACTTAGCTGAGTTGGCATCAATGCAATGGCAGTCGGTTGGGTTGGGTTTGGATTCATTTCTAGTTAAAAATACTATCGTGGGTAACATCCTCAGCAGCTGCAGCAGAAGAGTCGACACTTGGCATGGCTTTATAGTTACAGCAAAGTAAATTGCTACAATAGTGCCTGGGGTCAATCAGGCTTGTTTGTAAATAAGCAGCCATCTACGTGGGATGTCAGCGAAGTCCACATGGAAAGAGCACACCAGCATCTGTGACCGAAGGACTGTCAATGATATCATCCAAACCTGAAGGGGGGAATGGTCCCAGGGCTTAAATTGGGAGATCCTGGTGGGCAGAAGGTTATGGATGACTGTGGAAGCTCAAAATACATTCGCAAGATCTACACAGGAAATGAGCCTCTGGTCATTTCCCTGTGACCATAATCGAGGGATAGGAATCAACTGGTGAGCAGACAGAGACTATTGGGGAGACAACTACAGTAGATCAAGATGACCAACCTGACTTGAATGGTTAAAATGCTGCCACTTGATCTCCCTTCTGATACACTTTGGGTTCAATCTGGTTTTCAGTCTTTTCTGTGGATTTTTGTTTGTTTTGTTTTGATTTAGGGGTTTACCTCTGATGTATTGTGTCACTGTAGGTAGCCTTCTTTTTAATCTTGGTCATGTGTTTTTCTATGTTTTTTGGGGGGGTGGTATATGAAACCCAGATTACATGAACATAAAGAGATGACAATTAGAATACAAGTTCCTGGGGATATAGTGATAGAGGAGGGGATAGAGGGGATCTGATATCAAGGACTTCAAGAAGGAAGAGAGTGTTTTGAAACTGATTGTGGTAGCCAATGTACCACACTGCTTGGTGTGGTTGAACTATGGATGGATATCTGGATTAGCTCCTGATAAAATGGTTTGGGATTCATTCTCCCAGAACTCACCGCTCTTCCTACAGATACCTGAGGTGATCTGCCAAAATGATTCACTCTTCACTTGACCCAGAAAACCCTACAAAATCATGCAAATCAAGAGGGTTGAATCTCTGGGTCCACTTGATGAACACCAGTGAAACTGCCCAAGCCATTAAAGGCATGCACATCTGGAAAGCCACCAAATAGTTGAAAGACGTCACTTTGCAGAAGCAGGGTGTGCCCTCCTGACTTTACAATGGTAAAGTAGGTGTGGTAGGTGTGCCCCAGCCAACGGTGGGGTTGGACCCAAGGAAGGTGGTCCAAAAAGAGTGCTGAATTTTTGCTACACATGCTTCAAAAGGCAGAAAGTAATGCTGAACTGAAGGATTAAATGTGGACTGTCTGGTCATTGAGCACATCCAGGTGAATGAAGCCCCCAAGATGTGCCTGGGACTCATGGTCGGATCCTTCTACACAGGAGCTCCTCCTGCCACAGTGGCATGATCCTGATGGAAAAGGAGCACATTGTTCCTAAACCAGGAGAGGACGTCGCACTGAAGAAAAATGATTTCCCAGAAGAAACTGAAGAAGCAAAAACTCTGGAATAAATTAAGCTTAAAATAATAAAAGTTGGGCTGAGCCCCGGTGGCATAGTGGTTGTGCGCGGGACTGCGGCCCACTGGGACGGAGGTTCAATTCCAGCAGTGGGGCTGGGCCTCCTACTCCCACCACTGGAAAGCAGTGATGCCCTCCCCCCAAAAAAAACATAAGAAAAAAAAATAATAATAAAACTTAAAGCGGGGGGGGGGGAATGGTTTGGGAATGAATGAACACAGGCATGCATAATAAATACGTAAAATTGGAAAAGCAACTAAGTCTCAATGAAATAAATAAACGATCTCAGTGTGGGCAATTTAATAAAGAAAGAAAGAAAGAAATGTCTGCATAGAAATGCTGATCCCCAGAACGTACTATGAAAAAGTCGTGCTGGAAACCCGTTGCTGTGATCATCTTCAGGTGGAGTGTGTACAAACCTAACCGTGTACTGGGAAAGGTGTGCCGGCCCAGCATCCCGAGAGAACAGCCCGGCTAAGAGGTCTCGACAAAAGCCACGCGCACAGGACGGAGCATGGGCACTCCCGTGAGAGTAAGCTGAACCTTGCTCTAGTAGTTAGAAAAGGAGAGGTTTTCAAGCATAAATGCAACCAGTTTTATGCTTCTTCCTCGGCTTCCCCCTGTTTTCTCAGAGCGCAGTCCCCATCTTCAGGACAAACCTAGCATTTACCTGGGCAGGGAGCCGTGACTGCACAGTGGTTGAGCACTGGCTCACCACCAACCCGAGGATTCAAACCCTGACACTCAAACCCTGACACACTTGTCTTTTTTTCATTTCCACTTTGTTTAGTGTGGAAATACCCTGGGGCACTTCTTTCCTTTCCTGCAGGCTCGGCTGGGGGGTGGGAGCCACTTGAAGGAGGGGGTCCATGTTATTTGGGGTTTGGTTTTGTTTCATGTGGTCCTGAGGTCAAGCCTGCTGGATCTGAGTCCTGGCTCCCCACTATTTACGGAACTATCTTTGTGGCCTGGGGCAAGTGACTGACGACTTTATCTAGTGCCCTCCACTGTGAAGCGGGCAAGGCAGTTAACACACGCCAATGGCACTTAAACGGCGTGTGAGCTGAACCAGCAGCTGGGCATCTCCTGAGGGCTACCTCAGCAGCGCCTGCTTTCACCATGACTACTTATATTCGCGAGTTAACGTCTG
>PVJH01029276.1:0-26250 GCA_004026705.1 Nesogale talazaci
CTCTTAGATTGTTTACTACTCTTATTACCCTTGTATTTAATAACTCATCATTCAGAAAATTCTGTTGGCTCCCTTTCAAAATATGTTTGTAGTTGGTTACAATACACCATCTCTCATGCTACCAAGTTGTCCCAAGCCACTGTCTTTTTTCATCAACTGTCTCTATCCAACACAACAGTCAGAGTGGTTCTTTGAAACTGTAATTCAAATGGCATTATACCTCTGGTCAAAGCTCTTCAATAGGTTGCATCTCCCTAAAAATTGGCAGTTTTTCAATAGCCTATCTCATACTCATTTCTTAAATCCTATTCCCTCTTGTGGACATTATCTCTCATACTCTAGGTTTCTTGTTCCTCACATAGATAAGACACAATCCAATTTTATAATAATTTTTTAAAAATTAATGCTAAGGCCTTTGTTCTGGATGATTTCCAGATACCTGCAGCAGGGTTGGACCCCAAAGCAACAGTGTTGTGCTTCTCTGCTCCATGTTGGTTCCGCAAGAAAGGTCTGGCAATCTGCACCTGTAAACTTCACAGCCCAGAGAATGCTGTGAGATGTGGGGGTTGCTATGAATAGGAAACAGAATGTAAAGCCCTTAACAGCAATTTCTAACTGACCACCTTCAAATTTTGATTCCTATGTCCCATTTCTTTTTTCTTTTCTTCTTCTTCTTTTTTTTTTTTTTTTTGGTATGTGTCCATCACTGCCCTGGTGCGAGTAGGAGGGCCAGCCTTGCTCCTGGAGAGCTCCTGCTGGATTTGAGCTGTCAACCCTGTGGGCTGCAGTTGGGCACACAACCACTAGGCTACCAGGGTTTAGCCCCTATGTCACATTTCTAATAGGCTTTGTCCCTAAGCATTCTATTTAAGATGGCAACACCTTTCTCAAAAGTCCATAAATCCTTAGCTTGCTCCACTTCTTCCTTCTTTTGAGTCACCTTCATTCTTGCACACAGTATACAATTTCCTATTATGTCTATTGCTCAGTCAGCCCTAGAATATTAGACTTCATCAGGACAGTGATCTTTGCCCTTTTGTTGTTTGATATATTTCATGCTTGTACACTTGCATTTGCCATGTAGCCGGTATTTAATTAAAATTTTTTGAATGAAATGTGTACATTGTCTGATTGTTTGGTTTTTACCTCAACTCTCCAGCCTCCTACAATGTCAAAGAAGTAACATGTTTTGTTTTTCTATTGCTTGCAAATGGTTATAATAGCATTGGTCTGGTACCATACTTCAGACAGAAGGTAGAGTTCAATTGGACATTTTGGTAAGGAATAAATTCTTTTTTATGAGATAATGATTCATTCACTTTACTTTGCTAGTATAAATATTCACTGTGCTTCAAATTGGGCTTGGAAACATACAAGTCAGTACAAATTTGAAAGTGGAAGCAATCCCTGCTTATAGCTACAGTGATTGTCTATCTCTACTCATCTGAAAATGCCTAATTGAGTATTTATTTTTATGCTGCAAGATCCAAAATTCTTACCTGCCCTTAAGCTGTCTACAGAAGCAAAATAAATGGAGAATTAAGGCAATTAGCAAGATGACATGAACCATAGAAAACACACTTTCTTCAACATGGATGTTTCAGAAGAATTTATTTTTTACCTATTTTTTCTGTGTAATCCCCACTTCAGTTTGATTTCATTTTTCACACATTCACAGCAATTAAGAAGAGGGAGGAGACAGCCCATGGCATGGGAACTCAATACAAAAAGAAACACATTACCCAGTAGGTATATATGTCTGTCACTTTTGTTTTTAATAAGCTTCATTTTCAGAGGAGAGTTTTGTAATGAATTTAATTAACAACTGATTTACTTGCCTTTAAATTTTGACTAAAACAAGTCTTTCATTTTAATTTCTTGTTGTTCCTGCTAGAGCTGTAACTTAAGATCCATCAACAAAACCTAGTGAGTTTAGGAAACAAAATATTAATCATCAGACTTTTACTCTGTTGTTAATGTGGTACACTTGGTAGAGACCACTTTGTTTGTTAGGCTCAGGAGTTTGAAAGGTGGCTGCGCTGTTTCTGGATGTCTTACTAAGTGCCTGTTAAATCCGTTCTGTTTGTTTGATATCTACACCCTCTTTTCCTATCTATTTCCTATTCAGACTCCTTTTAACCTTAAAATCTTATACTCAAACTATCTTGCCCTCTACGCCTCCCACCCTACCACACACACGCTATGTTGACATGAAGGACACAGTCCAGAGGACCTGGGCAAGATTTTGGAGATGTTGCACTTGCTGAATCGGGGTGCCCTCTGACAAATTACATCTATTTGTTCCTAATGGATGAGCATCTCAGCCCAGCTGGACCTTCTTGACTTTGCTTCAATGTAACTCAATGGTTTGCTTATCTCAAATGCTATCTTTACCTGCCATTTTGTCATTCGTTTACTCGAAGAAACTTAAGATCAAGCAAAGATATTATAAAACTTCCAGGAATAATATATATGAACCCAGAAAGTGTAACTACTTTGATGCAGCATGGGGTGGGGCGGGGGGAACTACTATGTAAAAATACCCCCTCTGTTGGAGTCTCCAATGGTGAAACTTCTATCTTTAGTTTTGTCCTTCAGGTTACTACCTGACTTAACTCTAATCCACCATCTCATTTTATCTCTCACCAGCCTGTATTATGACATTTCTTCCCCAATAGAATATTTAATCTCTAAAATATCCTTGTTTTTTTTACCTCCAGGCCTTCTTTGTACATGTGACCCTGCTGCCCCCTTTGGCTATATCTTTCCTGCAAACATTTTCATTTGAGGAGATGTAATTCAGACTCAAAAACGAAGCTCAAATGCTTCTCATCAAGATTTATTCTTTCCTGTCATACAGTTCTCTTAAAACTCTTGTCTTGTTTCTTCCATACCCTGCCTTCAGTCTCTGTCTCTCCCTCTCTTTTCCTCGCTTCTATTTTTACACCCTCAAATTATGAAACATGGCTTACTCCAAAAATGACATGAAATTAAAATTTATGATTGTGCAGTTAGTTATTAAATGAACTACCTTGGAACATTGAAACCACCCAAGAAGTCCCCATGTCTTCTGTCCATATGGGAGCCAGCCACCATTCTCTGCACCAGCAGCAACTCTGTACACTTTACTATCTGCTTGTGGCTCCTCCAATGACGCGGCTTACTTGGACTGTCTTTGAATCTTGCCTAGTTTTGCATTCTCTCTAAAAATGATAAAGCAGATTAATAAGCATAGTGGTATAGGTTGTCAATTTTTCTTTCTCTCTTTTTCTTAATAATATTGCTTCTAACATTTAGTTATCCTTTTAGTAGTGGCTATCATCCATTGTTAACTTTGCTTCAATGTGGCTCCCTGGATTACTTATCTCAAATGCTATCTTGGCCTGCCGTTTTGTCATTCATTCATTCATTGAAGGAAATTTAAGATCCAGCAAAGATATCATAAAACTTCCATGAACAGAAAGTGTAACTATTTTGATGCTTCATTCCTTAACGATGCAGCGTAAAAGAGCTCTGGTGTCATAGTGGGCAACATAACCATACAGTATAGATGTATTAGTGATATGGGGGATTGTTTATTATTTTTGTTTCCCTATCTATCATTATATCATCTAGCATACCATATATCCCTATCATGTAGCAATTTATCAGTTTTGTCAATTTCTTTATTCTTCACTTTTGTTAATCTTCTATATTGTATATATATTTTTCATTTCATTTTCCCCCATGTTGAGCAAATGAACTTATTTTGGCCCTTGTGATCTTTTCTTAATTATTCATCCAGAGATTTAATTTTATTTGTTTGTGCATAATTAAAGGGGCTTATCAGGGAAGTTAATAGATTAACACATGTACGGATCAGTAAATAGTAGGAATATAGTCATAGTTCCAGAGCAGCATGTCTCCTGGGTCAGTTGCCATGTCTATCATGTCACTTTTCAGTCCTCAGCCTCTCAACCACATGTTCCACTTGTTCTAAAATTGATTGTGGTGGTGATGTACTATTCCTGATGTGATTGAACTATATATAATATATGAATTATGTATCAATAACATTGTTTTAAAATCTACCATGTGATCCAATGGTTCCACTACTAGGAATATATCATAGAGTAATAAGAGTTGTATGACAAATAAGTATATGCACCGCATGCTCATCACATTATTGACAATAGCAAAAACATGGAAAAACCTATGTGTCAACAATAAATTAATGGATAAACAAACTATGGCACATATACACAGTGGAAGACTCTGCAACATTAAAGAATAACAATGAATTGTAAAACACCTCAAAACACAGATGAACCATTATGCTGAGTGAAATAAGTCAATTTCAGAAGGATTTGACTATATGTTAGGCTGCATTGCCTAGAGAGACAAATCCAGTGACACTCATCAATATACAGAAGAGAACTTCATATCAAGAAGACATCCCAGCCCAGCCCAACCCAAGTCCTTTAGTATGATGCTTGTCCATAAGATTTGATTTTTCAGTTATATCTTTGTTAAGTATGTAGCACATGCACAAAAATATATTGTGGCAATTTTTATTCTTTGAAATTTGTTGAAGTTTTTTTTTGCAGAATATTATGGCTTGTATGTATCTCAAATCTACATACATACTTCAGTTGTTAGATACCATGATTTATATACACAAAAACATCCAGATCATATTTTTAAGAATTTTCTTCAATTTCTTGTGTTCTTACAGGTTTTTTTACTTATTGGACTAGTTGCTAAGAATAGGAATATGTTCAAATCTCCCTCTTAGGCAAAATTATTTATCTGGTTAATTATGAAAATGTTGCTATTTCTGGCTGTTTTTTGGTGCACAGTTTTGAAATTTATAAAGTTTTACTTCTGAGTGTTTTTTTAAGTTCCCTTTTGCATGATATTACTAGTTTCCTTTAGATTGATGTTTCCACAATGACTTCTCCCATTTGTTCACCTGCTTTCATCTATCGTTTTATGTTTTATGTGTAACTCAGACGTAGAATATATCTGTGTTATGCTGGGTTCACTACAGAAGTAAAACCAGTGACACTTATGTAAGTTTATAAAGATAAACATTTTTGCCAAGAAAAATGGCTCACATGGTTGTAGAAGCAGATAAGTTGAGTCTAATTCAATTCAGCTCATTAGATGTTAAGGCTCTTCCACAACCAAGCAACTGATCAGGTCTGTGATTGACCAAGTAAGGCAAATTGAAGATATGAAGTATCTAATGGCTCCTAGGATTGGCAGGCTGTTTGGCAGACCCCTGATGGCTCACAGTTTTGGCAGGCCAAGTGGCAAGTCACTGGCTCCAGAACTAGACATCAGTGGGCTGGACTTAGGAATTAAACATAAGAAAAATGAAACTCTTCCAGAGTTTGCTTAAGTATCAAATAGACCACAGCCCCAAGGAGATATTATCAAGACTTTGATCTGAGTAACTGTTTGACCCACTACAGATATCATCATGCTTGTAGTTGATTACATTATGCATGAAAAAATGATGGAGAAGGCCTTAGCTGTCAAACCATTGAGAATTCTAGCCAAGGCAAGTGGATGCAAAGCCTATCACAATTTTTATCTTTAATCGGTTCATTTCCCTTTTTGATTTATATTTCAATCATGCAGTCACATTTTGAGAATTCTCTAGAAACTTGTCTTTCAACATATATTTTTATTTTATGTTTTCCATTTATTTGTTTCATCCTCCTTTTCTTTTCTCAGGTTTGTCAATTTTATTAAGTCAGAGAACCACCTTCATGTCTAGTGTATTCTTTGTATTGTTTTTCCCATTTCATATGCCATGGGAGCATTCAGAAGACTCCTGTAATTGAGAGAGAGTAATTAAAACACCTCTAGAACTGAAATAGAGTAATTCCAGGTGGCATTGAGCCATTCAATGGGGACTGGGAGTGATTGCCATAAGGATAGTCTCCGATCTTCATTGTGAAATTGGGGAGTGTATTAGTCAGGGTAGACTAGAGAAACAAAATTCATAGACACTCATATGTCTAAGAGATAAATTTATATGAAAGAGTAATTGGATAATGCAATTAGGATAATTGCATTATCCAGCCTATTGCAGATCAAGTCCATAATCCTGATGCTAGTCATCCATATTTCCGATACTAGTCTATAAATTCCTCTTCAGACTCATACAACACATGCAATGCCAATGAGTGCAGAAAGATCACAAGCCAGTGGGGGGACAATCTTGTGGATCCAGTGGTTGTTGAAGCATCATAATGCTGGATGAGTCTCCCCATGGTGCCTCCAGCTCCAAGACCAGCTACCATCAGCCATAGCTCTACGTGGCTTGTTAACAGGAATGTATCACAAGGAGAGTAAGTAGGGAGAGCATCTCCCACCTCCAGGGAGAGAGAGACAGAAATCCCCAGAATCCTCAGCAGAAGTCCAAGCCCACACAAAGTCTCATTGACGGTGACCTGATAGACAGGCTAGATTCCACCTTTTTGAAAGTTGACAAATTGTGTAACTGACATGGGGAGAGAAGAAGAGACTGATTTACTAAATAGGGATGTCAATCCTTGACATTAGATCAAAATTAGAGATATTGCTTATTTTTCTCAGACTATCACTACCAGTCACACTTATGGCTCATCTCTTATTATTGATCCATTATGGATCATAAAGAATAATTAAGAAGTTCACATGGGGAATTTTCTGGGGGAAATTCTGACCTTGAGAGGGCACCAATTACATAAGAGGACATCAATGATCAAGCAGGTAGTCTCACAAACTGACTACTCTTGCATAGAGGGGATGGCAATTAGACATGCAATTCCCCACAAAACTAATCACACAGAAAACTTAAATTAAATCTTTTAAGTAACAAACAAAGACTAGTGAAAAAGCAACAACAAAATGAAACAGAATCATCAAATTCAAAATAACAACTGGTAGAAATTAGAGGTTAAAAAAGCACAGTGACAAATAGAAAACTTTTTTAAATGATTATGGCAAGAAAAGTACAAATGTGCTTGACACAATGGATGGATATATGGATTGTGAGGAGAGCTGTAGAACCCCAATAAAATTATTATTTTTTTGTGTGTGGGCATCACTGCCTCTGGTGGTCGTGGGCACTACTCAGTGCCACTCCTGAGAGCCGCCGCTGGATTTGAACCGCCAAGCCTGAGGGCTGCAGTTCCACACTCAACCACTTATGCCACCAGGGCTCAGCCAATAAAATTATTTTTTTAAATCCCAAAAAGCGGCTGAGCCCTGGTGACCTAGTGGTTGTGTGTGGGACTGCGGCCCACAGGGTGGTTCAAATCCAGCAGCAGCTCTCCGGGAGCAAGGCTGGGTTTCCTAGTTCCACCAGGACAGTTATGTCACACACACACACACAAAAAAAAAAAAAAACACCTCCAAAAGCTAATGAGACAAAATATCCGCTTCCTTAAGTCAGGTGAATCTCATTACAACAAAATTCTTAAGTCCCCTAGAGGTGCACAGGATTAATGAGCCTGGGGTGCCACCATGTCTGCATTTATCTCTGGGTCATTGCCTGAAATGTGGATAAAATATCCCTCCTCGATTGTATTTTTAATTAATTAATAGTTCATTTTTTTTAATTCTCAGGTTCGTTTTCTGATAGAGTAAAAATCAAAGGGATATTTCATTATCTAAAGGGAATGAAAAGTTTGAGAGCTATACCCATAAAAGAAAAGAGTGTGGAAAAATGATTATGCAGCAATGCTTAATATGATTGAATTATTGAATTGGATGATAAACAAATTATGTGCCAATACAAGTGTTAACATATATATATCTCCACAGAAGTATCAGGGCTTTGTGGGATGATGAGGAAGGCAGGAGAAAACAGCATTATGTGCCCAGTCACCACTCAAATGCTGGGGGAAAGATTGAATTAAACATCAGAGATACTTTTCAGAGCAAAGTGCTCCTTTTAGACAGAAGAACAGGGCGGGGCAGGAGAGAAGGAGTGAGAAAGTGGTGCCCATGTAAAGAGAGAATTAGTCTTGCTCTTGACATTTCGATATGCTGGAGGATCCATGAGGGAAATGGGCCTTTAATTGTTGGTGGCAGTTCCTTTGGAGATGACTCTGCTGATGACATAAGTAACTTATTCCAGTAGCTATCTCTTAAAGGGCTGGCTTAGCCTGTTGGAGCCCTATGGCCGAGATGGCAGGCCTTTTCTTATCCACCTTTCCTTCTCCCCTCATTTCTCCTGATCTTACCTATAAAGGACCAAAGTGACAATTTTCCAAAGGCTGTCTATGACTAGATTAGAAAAGTTACTTTTGTGACTTCTTCTGTGAGTCCGGGGCTGTCTAAGTAACCAACATATCCTTCAACAATTCCAGGCCCTCAAGGAACTATCAGAATACTGGGGTATGCTTTCCCACGACCCCCCTTAACCACTCCACAAGTGCTGTGGGATTTTCATCCTTTCCCTGATTAATAGTGGAAAGTTTAAAATAATTGAGCAGCCTTTTCTTAGACTGCCTGAGGACTTACAGCATGCAAGTTTGGAAATACCTCCCTATTCCAGTCTCCAAACCTATCATGTATCACATTGTGTCTACCAAGGGATGGCTTGTTTTCTGATGGGAAATTGGGCTTATTCCTCAAAGACCTATGTTGTTTTGACACTATAGAGTTTCCTGTTCTGTTCAAGGTCTGATCCAGCAGGTACATGTCTTCAACGTAGACCCAAAGTCTGGGACAGTTCCTGGAGTGTCTATATATTTGCTGGTGTCATTTGAGAACTCTCCCAGGTTGACCTTAATTTGCCTCAGGTGAAGGGCAATATGTACCCTGTGTCCAAGCCTCCTATGATAACCTCTTAAAGAGGGCACTTTCGAGCTCTACGGAGTACTTGTTTTTTCCTAGAAGGGACTTTGTTTTCAATGGCTTGAATAATCTCAACAGACACAGGGAGTCCTAGACATAGGACTAGAGACAGGGAACAAAGCCACAGAAATTCTGGTTGGCAGAAAGGAAGGTGCCCAGCGCATAAAAGTGGTCCTGTTTTCCTCAGCTGCTGGGGCTAAGAGGAGAGCTGTGTCCAAACAGGTTCTGCGTAGCTTCTGATTAACATGGAAGGCAAAACAAGGACTATACATAGGAAATGCTGCTCCACTTGCCTGCTCATCTACCAAATAGTCTAACTGAAAGATTGTGCTGGAATTAATGCTCCCTTCAGGGGCTGTTATTCTCTATCAGAGGGTTTATCCCGGGACCAACTTTTATTGCAAATGAAAACTAAGTGTCTTTTCTTCAAGATCTGAGAGTCAAACAGGGACTAATTTTTCTATATGCAGCCCAGATACGAGAGATGAAGAAGTCCCCATCTAAGTGGAGAGAGAAAAATGGCCCCAGTGCCTTTCACAGTGAAGAAGTTCTGACTGCAGAGTGCCACATTGCAGGCCCACCACAGTCCTCCCCCTGAGCCTTACCAGCTCCCAACCAGCATGACTTGCCAGAGGTTCCTGGGTTCATCCCTGGTGTTCAGTAAAATAAAACCTCCGCTGGGGCAGCTCTGCAAGGAGCCCATTCCATGAAAATATTTCTGCAGATGCCACCAAACTCATTGAGAGCTTAAAAAGAGTAGGATCATTAGGTATTAGAGAACGGGAACTGGCACAGGGAGAACGTGTGATCCAGGTTAGTGTTTAGGACAGCCGGTGTATGTGGCTCCTCTTTTGCTGGCAAAGGCATACTCTGGCCCTTTGGTGTCAACTCCAGGACATGTGTCTGGAATCATATCTGAACTGCTTAACCAGTGGCGCCACACACCAGGTGATTCGATATTCAGATGCCTGTGTTAGCATTAAAAAGTTAGTGTGAAAGTGACATCATGTGACATTATGTAAACAATGAGAAGAATGCTTCCTAATGTCAATAAAGAGAAAAACAGCCTCCTGGGGGAATCTCCGTTCTTTCTGTTTATTCCCCTGAGGGAATCTAGCAGCTACACCAATCCCTGTGAAGTTAGGAGTTTCTTAGAGGTCATTCTTGGGGCTAGAAAGACAATCAGGGATATTTTGTTTTAAAACTAGGATAGTATTTCCCTCTGGCTTTTGATAAGGAAAGTTGTCCATCCATCTTGGAAAAGGAAGGCCTGAAAGGGAGAGACAAATGGAAAACATAGAGACTTCCATTACAAACCCCGCACTTCCAGCAGGACTGTGCTAGAGCATTTGCTCAGCACTATCAACTCAGTCTGAAGGAATCACATTTCCTGGGGCCACTGGCTACTGATGCTTCCTGACCTTTGGAGTCAGATTTTAAAAGCAGAAGGAAGAAAAGTCTCAGGAAAGAGCCAGCTGCTCTCTAGGGTCCAAGAATAAAGCCCAGGTTGAGCTTCCATTGCCCATTGCTTCTTGGGTTGCAAAGAAAAATGTGAAAGGAAACTGAGAGGGGCAGATGAAGGTGAAGGCACCTTCAGGGGAGTGTTCCCTTACCATTCCACACTGAGAGAAGGGGCTGGACAGACCCGGGCCTGAGAGACAAACTCTGTAAAGGGGCTGTGCCCTTCAGGAAGATCAGCCCTGTGAAATGCCAGAGGCAGGGCTTACAAAGTTCAACAGGTTATTCATCTCCTCCTTGTGAGGCTGGTGCAAAGGGGTGCAAGAGGCTGCCTGGTGCAGGGGGCTGCCTGTGAAGGGTGCTGCCTGGTTTGACCCCAGTCCAAACAGGGTACAAAATGTTGCACCCGCTTTGATGCATCCAGACATCCTTGGTCTCGTGAATCAAAAAATGAACTCACAAATCAAAAATAGCAAACAAAAGCAAAGCTTATTTAGAAAGGGGAAAAAAGGTGGGGACATTGAGGTGTGTAAGTTGGGCCTGGTGGTTACACATCACCTTAATCTCTTCTTACCTGGTCACTTCATGATTTCTCCATTATGTTTGATGGATAATTTTGCTGCACATTTAATTCTTGACTGACAGTTCTTTTCTTTCAGGTCTTGACATAGGTCATTTCATTGTCTTTCCTGTTGAGTTTCAAATGGGAAGTCAGGACTTAATCATATATGACACCCTTTACAGGTGACATTTCACTTTGCAGCGCTGTTATCAAAAATTTTTGCCTTTGAAGCAATACTGTTTGATTATGATATATTCCAAGGACTTTCTTTGGGGATATCTTATATGCGATGTATTCAACTGGTTAGATGAAAATCTTGTTTTCTTCCCATTTGGGAAATTTTCCCCTATGACTTCTTTAAAGATTCTGTGTGCAACAGAAGAGAAGACTGCCCAGAAATGTCCCATCCTCACCATCTTTGCTGTTTTAGCCCATTGGCACTGCCACTAGGCCAACCCCTATTGTTCAGAATCTTGCCCTTGTTCAGGGAGCCTCCGATTTATTAAGCAGGAAGTTCTTCTCTAGGGACTAGTATTTCCCGAAACATGAGCAAATTATACATATGAAATAATTTTACTTATTATAGTGCAATGGGCACAATCTTAATAGATATTTGTGAGATGATTTTGAAAATGCAAATTATCAAATTTTCTTCTACACGACCCCAAACTGCTAGTTTTTCTTTCTTTCTTTTTGTTTCGTTTTAGCATTTAGGCAAAATCATTTTTGCTTCAGAAAATACAACTCGGTAAAATTGTTTCATTTGTCTTTTATAATACACAATCTAATTTATTTAGAAACGACGTGATTGATCATTTTCTAACCTCATCTAAATATAACCTAGATGAGCATATTGAGACACCTGGCATTATGTTTACACTAAACAAGTGGCTTATAAATTTTAATCTACATGTGAATTAGCAAGAGGGCTTTCTTCAAATGATCCTTTGCATCCAACTCCCAGGAATACTGATTCAAAATTTCTGAGATAGGAATTTTCAAGGAATACTAATACTCCTGGTTTAGGGAGCGCACTTTGAGAACCTCTGTACTAGAGTGCAAGCACCCTGAAAGCATTGTGGCTGTGGGCCACATGGCAGGCAGATCAAGACCATCAGCAACTCCTTGTGAAAGAGACTGGGATTTCTAATCCCATGAAAAGCTGCAGTTTCTGAAACCCAATGGGTCACTATTGCAAGGTTGAGACAGAGGCGCAAGAAGGAGATGAGCTCAATTATGGATGAAAGGCAAAAGATAGAAGCTTTATATGAGGTAGGGAAGGACTTTGGGGAAGGGAAGGGACAGGAGTATCTTGAGTTCCTGGCCCTGTCCTGAGGTCTGAGAGTTAAGCGAGGGATATTGCACCCGGCAGTGAGGCAGTGGGACATACATAAGGCTTGAGCTAAGGACATATGTACTGATAAGGGGAATGAGGCTTTCTGATGTTGCAGTTGCAGGGTCTGAGTCAGGATACAGTTTTTGAGTATATCTTTTGCAGACCTGATTTCTGGAACACTGAGGAAAGAAGCTGTTCAGATCTGGCCCTGGGAGATAAGCTTTGTGAAGTGGCTGTGCCCTTCAGGGAGATCAGCTCTGTGAAAAGCCAGAGGCAGGGGTTAGGAAGTTCAGCAGGTTGTTCATCTCCTTCTTGTGAAGCTGGTGCAGAGGGGTGCAAGGAGCTGCCTGGTCTAAGAGACTGCCTGGTGCAGGGTGCTGCCTGGTTTGACCCGGGCTCAAACAACTAGGAGTTGGCATTGACTCAGTGGCAGTGAGTGAGTACTAGAGTTCCAGGAAGCAACAGTTTACCAAGTATCACTTGTGACTTTTAGAATTTTCCGAATATTCTTGATATGTGCAAAATCAATTAGATGATCGAGACTTGAGCACTCTTTCACAAATGAAAATTTCAAATACACAAAAAGCGTACATCACATTCATGAATAATCAACACCATCAATGATGTAAGTTATTCTTCAATTTTTACTTTTTTTTTTTTTAGGCATCACTGCCCTGGTGGTGGGAGTAGGAGGCCCAGCCTTTGCTCCTGGGAGCGGGAATTGAACCTCTGTCCCAGTGGGCCGCAGTCCTGCGCACAACCACTATGCCACCGGGGCTCAGCCAATATTTTGTTTTTTAATGATTCCTACAACTCTTAGTTTTCTGGATTTGTGACTTCTTACATGGTTGAATAGGACGTTCATAGGTTAAGTTTAATAGGTTCTTAGTCAATGACTTGAAAGCAAGGCCAACTAATACAGCTGAGTCATCAGAATTTCCCAGGATGCATTTCGTTTATGGGTTTGTACGGTGTGCGACATCAAACACTGCTTTAGGTTGAAGCGACTTTATTTCAAATGTTAAACCAAAAGATAAATGCAATTCAAGATCTAAGAGACTAGTCAATGAGTGAACTTTAGAGAAATCCTGTTTATATCCCAAACCAAAGTGATCCTCCCACTGAATCAGTTGGCTCATAGTGACATCATGGCACAGAGTAGAACTGCGATGAGGGTTTCCGAGATAATAAATCTTTACAGAAGCAGTAAGTCTCATCTTTGTCCTGTAGCTGGTGTGTTTGAATCATGAACCTCGTGGTTGTCAGCTCAATGTTTAAAATCCATGGGGCCACCATGGCTTCTTCTCTGTAGGTGAGCTCCTGCAAACAAGAAAACTTCCCACTTAAATGATGATAACCTTACTTGAACTTACTTTCATTCCCGGAGCATGTAGGGGTCCCCCCACACATACACTGGAATATCCTCTATCTACTAATTTCTATACAAAGACTCAGATTTTCTTGTAAAAGTGATCTGATTTTCTATTCTTGTCTCATATATACTGTTATGAAAACCTAGTACATTGACCCTAGGTCTATGTGTTTTCTCATTTAACTGGAAGATCCTTGAGGGTAGAAACACCATATCTTCACCTTGGGTGATCATATACCTCCAATTGTACCTTAAAATGCAAGTCTCTGATTGTTAAATAGAAGCTCTTGATGAACAGAAAAACCCAGCCTCCACCAATCAATCAAGATGCCATCGTGGTTTCTGGAAAAGGGCTTGATACTAAATATTCATGAAAGTCAACTGAATTAACACAGCAGGAAACAAACTTCTCGTGTTCAACTCAACATGTTCTCTGTTTCACTCTGTGAACAGGTAGTTAGAGCCATCTGTTTGTAGTCCAGGGTAGACATGGACGGTAGCATGTACTGCAAGTCAAATGTCCCAGGTGGGCAGTTCCCCTGACCCTTTTTCTGCACACTACCCTTACCATTGCCCAGTCACATTGTGCTGTTGCTCTGTGCTAACTCTTGTCGCAGGTTAAAGCCAGCAATTGCCACAACCTCACACTAGTACCGCTGAATGCAGGTTTCCAGCCCCAATACAAGCCAGGCCTATAAAGAGGCACTTGGTCGACAGAATAAAAGCACAGAAAATGCAATGCCATCTGCACATCCTACTACATAGCTCAATTAGTTGATAGATTTGTAACACTTTAAAAAACACTTTCTAGGCCAAGCACATTAGGAGAGTGTTTTATTATGTATTCAGTTTAATTAAAGCTTCACTTAGTGGAGTACTTTGCTTCTTGGTTTCAGAAAAAAATATAAATCACAAGGAGGTCACATTCAGTATTGATTTTTAAGCCCACAAGCAGGAGTAAAATAACATCCTTAAGGTTGCAACATCTAGAGCGATTCAAGTACAGCTGTTTGAAAAAGTTTCTGTAATTAGGATGTAGAAGACTAGGTAGCAAGAGAATACATTAGGATGCTGGCATGAAATGAGGGGGTGGGGGGCGGGGAGACGTGTAACCGTCTCTGAATTTGAATAACCAGCAACACCTGCTTCTTGTTACACAAAAAAATATTTTTATCTTCCAAAGTGGGAAAGAAAACCTGAAGGCATTCAACATGCATTCAAATGCTTAAGATGAAGGTGGAGAGATTGAGGGTATTCATAGGTCCTTGCTAATTAGGAAAATGTATAAACAACATCCAAGCATAAGAGTTTTCCAGGTTCTCATCATTTCAAATGTTAATTCAGTTGCTTCCTCTTATGTCTCAGGTTGTCACTACACCAAACTGCTTTCTCTGCATTCCTACTGCCTATCACATAACGAATTGCAAAAGGATTTTCAAATTGTTCGTCATTTGATTAAGCTTTCGAATTTGCATGGAAATTTTGATATATTAAAAGTACTCTGTTTGCATTGCTCTTCTCTCCATTTCTGCAAAGCCAATCACGGAAAAATTGATTGGATTTGCTTGATTTTGAAGGCACTTAGACGTTCAGAACACAACGCTTTCCTTAATTTTTTGAAAATAAGATGAAAACAAAACAGAATGGCGTGTACGTCACATATTTAGAATTCGACTTATCACACACTGAACAAAATAAATAGTAGAGATAATAATAGTTATTTTTCAGTAAAGGGAAACATCACAGTAGATCAGTGGATAATTTAAATGCACTCTCTCAGCACTCTTTCATTTAGCTAAATAAGCCAGCTTGTCATAACAAAATTTCTTCTGATGGTGTTGAATCTCTATTCATGCGAAAAAGGCATCCACAGGTTACTAGTCCACAACACAAAATGAAATTCTAGCACTGCCGTCAGGCAGCTGCCAATTCATAATGACACCATAGGTCAACGTCGGACTGCCCATTGGAAGAATCCAGAACTGATCTTGTAACAAATACAATCATCTGTCCTAGGAAAAACATATATTGTGCTTCTGATTCTGTTATGTCTGCTTATTCAAAGTCTACACCTCAAAATAACAATTTGGGCATGTCTGTTCATTTTTATTAGTGATGCTCTAAATTAATTTTAAAAACAAACAGTTATCATAGGGTCCTTAGAATAAATCGTTTCTTAAAAATGAACTCACCAAACTCCAAACCCATCACCATTTAGCCAATCCCTGTTTGTAATAATTCTATAGGACAGAGAAGAACTGCCTTTGTGGGTTTCTGAGACTGTAACTGTTTAAAATTATGAGACTGTAATTGTTTAAAATCGTAGCCTCATTTTTCACCTGCAGGGTGGCTGGTGGTTGTGAAGCTGTGGTGAAGCAGCTTGAGAAATAACCCACTGGGCAGCATACAGTCAGGGAGGGATTTATTGATTTTATTCTTCTCGTTTTAAATTTTTAATTGTGAATTTGATGAATTCACAGAGAAAATCAATTGTTCATTCAACAGCTGAGAAAACTCTGTTTCATGTCATTGTCTTCCTGTGATGTTCGTTTTACATGTTCGATTCCATTTTCTGTTTGAAATCTCCTAGCCTTCTGAACTTTTTTCTTGGATAAATGCTGTATATTTAATTTCAAGTCGTTGAATTTTCTTAGGAATGAGTTTCTCCCTAGTGCTCTTTTTTTTACCTGATATCCCTCTCTGTTGCTTGTCTGAAACATGAGCCATGGATTGCAGGATTGAAGGGTGACCAAGGCTCAAAAGACTAGTATGACTGATCTTTTTAAGATTTTATGTTCTGTTCCACATGTTTTCCTTCTCTATCCAGAAAAGTCTAATGGTATCCCTTTCAGAGTGATTTATAGCAGTAGTCAAGTGATATTGCAGAGTCCTACAGGCTAAAATTAAGATAGTCAATTAGTCTTTGGGACTCATCCCCCCCTACCCCCCCAACCATACTCACCCCCACCCACTCCCCCCTGCATACATCTTTGATTTTTCCTCCCATTTATCGCTGGTCTGGACAAAGAATAACAAGTAGTTGCATCTTAGATGAACACTTATAATGTTTTTAAGACCCCTGTCTCTGATTACCGAAGGTGGATACAGCACATTTTCTTTATGGACCAAGTTGTCAATTGAAATTTATGTCTCCTGAGACTATAGTCTGAGCCCCCAAGCTTAGCAACTCATCCCCTAAAGGTATTTGATTATGGCTAAGAATTTTTCATACTATTTCCATATTATTTCCACTTCTCTACTATTTTATGGAAATATTTAAAGCATATATGCATATGTAGAAATATCTTCTGTCAAACCTATGTATAGCTGTGGGTTTAGTCCTCTCCTTGCCACACCTGTTTAGCTCCTCTATCCACTCACAGAGCATTGTCAATACTATTGCTGCAGGACTTTGGATGTAACAGTATTTACTGCTCTTAGCTTTAACTCAGTGTTCTCCTTAGTGTCTTCCTTTGCCTTAATCATGTTATGCTGAATTTCTTCTTCCTGCTTATTATCTACCCTTTCCTTAAGTTAATACATGTGTGGCCTCTAATTAGTGATTTGTTCTTTCTGCTTACAATGAGTCTTAGCCCTCTGTCAAAGAGTAGTTCATCACAGGTGGATGGAATCCTTTCTGGATTCTCAAATTATTTTCTATTTTTCCATATGGGTGTCATTGGACCAATCCCGAAGTGCCTGAATGACCTTAGCTGTATAGTAGGTTTTTAGATCTGAAATGTCCAGTCTTCTATTTTGACCTTCTTCAATTGTCTTTTTTTATTCAGCTTTTCTTTTCATATGCAGTTGGTTATCAATTTTTCCATCTTTAAAAAATTATGATGAAATCTGGATTGGATCTATAACATATTTGTAAATCACTTTAAGTAGTATTGACATTTTCATAATGCTAAGGTTTACTACTGTGGGGATGATATATTCTTTCATTTATATGAATCTATTGTAGAAATGTTTTGTAGTTTTCTTTCAAGATGTCTTGAGTATTTCTGGTGAAATTTAGTGCTAAGTATTTTTCTTTCAAAAGTTCTTGTAAATGATGTCACTTTCTTTATTCCCTTTGTTAGTGTAAATGAATTCACCTGATTTATCTACGATGGTACTGTACCCTCCTACTATATTGAATCTTTCGATTAAGTTCAGAATTCTTTTTTTTTTTAACCTGTGAGTAGGAGTATAGTATCTGGAGAGACACTATAAAGAGATACTTCTTCTTTGTTCATTTAATTTCTCTATCTTGTTTTATTCCTCTGGGTAGGACTTTCCATACAATATAGATTAGGAATCATGATAAGGGATTTCTTAGGTTATAATTCACAAGGAAAATGTTTCAGTATCATTCCATTGAGAATACTACCATCAGTAGTTGATTTTCCATGCCCTACCTCCAATTTGTATTGAGCACGGTATGATTTTATTCTGTGTCGTAGATGCCTAATACTTACTCCCATCAATTCTGCATGATCACACAGGTTGGTGTGCTTCTTTCAGGTGAGTTTTGTTGTGCCCTGCTTGTTTATCTACAAGTCTTTAAGACCCCCAATGCTTTATCTCCTAATAGCCAGGAACCATCAGAATTCTTCACCACATTTGTTTCTACGTCCATTTTTTCTTCAGAAATCATATCAGGAAAAGAAGTCTCACACAATGCCAGGTTACTAGAACAAACTGTTCTTGTACTTAGGTAAAATTTAAGTAAAGGTCCTAAGTCCATCTGGTTCCTTATTGTATTTACATACATACACATTTTTAAGCAAATGCACCTATATTTGTATGTGTTTCTTTTCCTCTTTCCTCTTTTTCTTTTTCCTTCCCCACTATCATGTTTACCCATTGTTCACCTCTCAGTAATTCCTCTCAGATAAAATTCAATCGATCAAACATGACCAGTACAACTACACCATCCTCAGCATTAATTTTAGAACCTTTGCTATTTCTCTGTCCCCATTTTTATTGGCTCCCCACTCCCTTTCCCCCCTGGCCCCTCTCTCCCTCCCCAGGAACTGTTGATCCTGTCATTGTCTCTGTAGGATCACCTATCTTGTCTATTTGGTATATAAACAAAGATTAAAAAAAGAAAGATAATACAAATAGTCCCATGTCACACAGGGACCCTGACAAGAACAGATGAATATCTCTCTATTACATAGCGAGAAGGAGAAGTTATAATCCATTAGTCCAGATGAGTTTCTTATAGATAGTATATACATGGATCATCTTTTCTTACCCATTCTGCTACTCTGCCTCTTAATTTGGTGCATTTAATCTATGTACATTCAGTGTAATTCTTCATAGGTATGAATTTATTTTTGTCAGTTTGTGTTATTTTTGTAGTGCGGCTGGTTTTCTTTTTTCTTATCTTTTCTTGCTTATTTCATTTTGTTTATGGATTTTCTTATTGTTTTCTTCATTGGTGTTGTTTTAGTGTTGAATAAATCTTATGATTTTCTTCCTTTCTGAAAATATTTATGAGACTATTAATTTTATTTAAGATTACCCTGTCCTTTATTATTCTCTTCCTAAAATAAAAAATTATATGATTTTTCCTCAAAGAGTCTTGGCTTCTCCATTTGGTATTCTTTAACTCTACATTGTGTTCCTTTTTTTTTGCTTTGTAGTGTCCTAATTATAAATCAATATCTCTTGTTCCCTATTTTTAGTATTGTAAAGTGAGTTCACTTTGGATAATTCTATATCTGTGTGAATTTATGGGTTATGTTATTATATCTGTTACTTAGATTGTTGTCTGTCATTATTGGTTTTCAGTCTGGTAAAAACCCTTTTACTACTCTAGCAAAATGTTCCTAGTTATCTTAAATTCTCTTAATATATTTTTATTGTGAATTCTCATAATTTCTCTCATATTTGAAAGACAATTTTGCTGGATGTTTTATTTCATTATTTCATGTATGCCATTTCATTATCTTCTTGCTTGCATGAATTCCATTAAACAATTAGAAGTTAATTTTATTGACTTCATTTTTTCTAATTCAAATATGTATACATGGACAAATATATATGTATACATATGGATTTGTCTCTGATTTTTTATTTTGTTTTTGATATGTTGTGACTTTTACTTAAAATATACCCTGCTTAGTGTTTACTCGGATTATTGTATGCATACCTTCTCATCTTTTATAATATTTTTATTCCAACAAATCTTTGATAATTTTCTCTGTGATCTTTAAAGAAAATCTCTTCCTGCCTTGGAATTCTGAACATATGAGTGCTGTTCTCCTGATGGTATCCCATATCATTCTGAAGAATTGTTATTCCTTTGTTTTGTTTTTTTATTACTCTTCCTGCATCTTAACATTGGGAGATTTCTTCAATCTAGCTAGTTCTCTCTTCCCTTGAGTCAATTACACTCCTTAACCTGTGAATGATGCTCTCCATATCTATAATCCTGCTATTAATCTTCTGGATTTGTATTTGCTTTTTCTAATAGTTTGTAATTTTTTATTCAGTTTTCTTGATAGTTCTTATAGTGTTATCTAGAATTTTCCTAGAGTTTAGATCTCATCCTACCTTTCTCCTAATTAGCTAATGGCATCTAAATATTATTTTTTAGAAATTCCTTTTGGGGTCATTCTAATGACATTTTTCCCTCAGGAATATTTTGTGAGTCTATATTATGGTCACTTGTCTGAGGTATTGTCTTATTTCTTCAATTGAACTGAGCTTGATAGTTGTTACCAAAACATTGAGGTATGTTATATACCAGTATATCCTTGATTATAGTTTGTCTATTGGTTCTTTGTTCAAGTTTTAATTTTGTTATATATACACATATGTATATATGTATGTATATACATCTCATATGTCTATATTCATGAATGAGTGAGCAGGCATGCTGGAACTTTGGGTGTGTCTTGGAAGTGTGACAATAGTTGCTGTCTCCTGTTACATAGGGTTTGTAAACAGAAAAACAAGAGATAAAATAATAATAAAATAATAATAATCAAGAGAAAGAGTAAGCAAATACCAACAAAAAGAAGAAAAATGAGGATGTTTTTTCCCAAAAATTAGGCAAAGATAAAAGGCATGAAACAAATAATAAGAAAAAGAAGGAAAGGAAACATGAAAAGAGATAATGGTTAAAAGTAAAGAAAAAATAAAAATCAAACAAGAAGGAGATGTAAAAACAAAGGGGAAAAAGAATAAAGAAGAGAAAAATTAGAGACTGGGCACTCAAGCAGTTCTCTTGTCAAACTAGTGACAAGGGTCATGACACCCAGTATAGGTCAGCAGACTCTACCAAATCCACTATCTGCCAGAAGACTTTATATACAAACTTATCCAGTTGATGATATTCTGTGAAAACTATTAGTCATTCATCTATCAGTATATTCTTATAGGTGTCTACCTTCTGAATAGCACTTCAGTGTAATTTTTTGTTTAAGAGAATTCCACAGACACTATCTTTTTGAAAAAATGAAGATGGCAAAATATGCCTGTCATTGATGAAGATCCCTCTGATGCTATAAAAATTGTTCATATTTAGCAGATAATGCATATGACAGGAGGAAAAGACAACATAGTACTTCTAATTTCAAATAATAATAGTAAAATCTCATTGCCATTTAGTCAATGTTTGTTTATAGTGGCCCTAAAGAACAGGGTAGAACTTGTCCTATTCATTTCTGAGACTGTAGCTATTTATAGTAGAAAACCCTGCTTTCTCCTATGGAGCAGCTTGTGGTTTCAAACTGCTGACCTTGCAATTACCAGCCCAACATGTAAGCACAGTAAGACTACAAAGAAAAATAAAGAACATTAAATATACAGAAATGTGTACTCCGATGCAAAAACAAATGATATATAATGACTTTGAAAATGCTCAGTGGCTGTTACAAAGGTATCCCAATAGTTTACATATTTTATTGTTACTGTGAAAAGCTCATTTACATGTTCACAAGAGGTATCATCAGGTTGACCTACGTGGAGGCATCACCTGCCTGATGTGTTGGATTCTATCCCTTTACTTTCATATATCTTCAAGTTGAATGAATATCCTCTATCACAAAAGCTTTCTGCCTTTAAGAGTCATGACTAATCCCTAAAACCAAATCACAAAACTTGTTCCTGCTATGTATGTTCTGATCCTCACAGGATCAAAAAGGGACTTGGCGTCATAGCTGATCCTTTGAATCATCTTGAGGAGTGTCTGAACTTTGTGAAAATGACTCGGGGCTGTTCACTGAAGCTAGAGAAACCAAAGGCTTACAACAGCTGCCAATTCCTACAGGGGTATCACAGCTGCTGCTCATCCACTTACTCAAAGTTAATGCCTGAAAAGAGTCAGGTAGGCTTTACCAGCTGGGGCTGAAATTACAAGGAGGGGGATTCAGCTGTGTTTAGAAGCCCAGCTCCTACAAACTGCAGAGAAGGCACAGCTCAGTAAATTCTCATTTCAAAAATCATTTCCAGGAGCACAGAAGGCAATCCCAGACCCCATCTCCATTATTAGGGCTGGAAAAGCAAACAATGCATTCCTATGTGCATTTTTCACACTGTGGAATACGTTTGCCTTGTGAGGACAAAATTGCAAGGGGAGAGGCTAGAAGGAATATATAGGAGAGGGAAGAGGGAATAATATTGGCAATTGATGTTTATACTCCAGGTGTGTAAACAGCAATGCCTTCTAGCAAGATATCCAACCGTTGACCTCTGTTAATATTCATTGAGTAGCTAGAAGGAATATTCAAGAGAGGGTAGAGGAAATAATTTGGCAATTGATATTTATACTCCAGGTGTGTACACAACAATATCTTCTAGAAAAATATCTGACTATTGATTTCAATTATTATTCCCTGGGTAACATGAAAGATATGTTAAAAAAACTATGTGTTTATTATAGTTTAATAAGTAAATTTACCCAGTTTATTGGATAATCTATTCATATTTTGCATTATGTTGAACAGAATGTATGCTACACTTATGTTGGCTGGTATGTTCTGTATATATTTATCAAGTCAAATTAGTTTAGGGGAAAGGGGCATTATATAATGATTAAAGAATTACCTCACCAAGAAGATATACCATAAAAATATTAATTGAATAGTACAACTTTAAAATACATAAAATGCATGAACAGAATTGAAAAGAGAAATAAATAGTTCTCAATAATGGTAGCAAACGTTAGCACATTACTTTTGATGGACAGAAAAACTAGAAAGAAATTCAGCAAAGATAAAAAACATACAAATAGCACAATCAGCCAACTTGACTTGATAGATTTATACAGAACATACTAGCCAACATAAGTGTAGCCTACACATTCTGATCAATTCACATGCAAAATCCTCCAGGATAGATTGTAATTTGGGGGGGGGGGGTGTGCATCACTGGATAGATTGTATTTTAAGTGACAAAGTAAATTAAGAAAACATCAGAATTGTGTAAAGGAACTTTTTAATTATATGAAAAAAATCACATGGTTATATGAGTAAATATAGAAAAGGAATTTGATTATATCCAGTATCCATTTATGATAAAAAGCCAATAAAATAAGACTAGAAGCAGAAATCGTCCATATAAATGCCAAATGACAAAATAAATGCCATATACAAAAATCCAATGATAGAGGGAAACTAGACAAGAAGATACCTATTCCTATATTTATTCATCATCACGTGGGAATTTTCAGTTAGCCCCATTAGACAAAAAGCAAGAAGGAAAGAAGGAAGGAAATCAAGGGAATACAACGGGACAAAGGAAAACTGGAACTTCTGCTATTTGAAAGTGATATGATTTTACGGGGAGAACCCCAATGATGCCACAGAAACACAATTCAGGGATTTAGTTAAGTAACTGGATACAAGACTAACAAGCAGAAGCTGGATTCCTATATACTAATGAAGAAAGATGCTACAAGGATGTGAAAAATTATTATTTACAATAGTCATACAAAATATGAAATACTTAGAAATAAGCAGAACCAGAGAAACCAAGACTTCTACAAAGAAAACTATGAAGCCATCATCATACATACAAGAAAAGAAACATACACAAAAGGAAAAAAATATTCTATGCTTATGAATAAAAAGATAATACTGTGAAAATGTCAATATTACCAAAAATAAATGATCAAATAAAAAGCATTTCCTATTCAAATCCTGTTTGTTCTTTCATTTCCTATTCAAATCCTAAGTTTGCTCTTTAAAGAAATGGAAAAATCACCATATGGAAAGGGTCAGGACCCAGGATGAGTACAAAACTCCTCAAAAAGAACAAAGTCAGAGGCCTTCTATTTCCTGTCCTCAAAACTACAGCTGCTGTAGTCAAATAGCCTGATACTGGTAAAATGATAGCTACATAGACTAAGGGAACAGAATTTAAAAACCTAGAAATAAAAACATCCATCTAGGGACAACTGAGTTTTAACAAGGAACCTCAAAACACTAAATGGAAAAAGGGCACCTCTTCAGTAAATTATACTGGATTAAATTGAATCTCTATCTGCAAAAGAATGAAACCAGGCCCATACCTTGACCCATGCATAACAACAAACTCAAGATTGATGAACCTGTAGGGACAGCAAGTAGAATAAGGGTTTCTAGGGCATGCAGTGATGGTGGTGGAGGTTGGGGATAAAAAAGAGCTGATGTCAAGGAGTTCAGGAAGGAAAATAATGTTTTGAAACTTATTGTGGAAGCAGTTGTACAGCACTGTTTGATGTGATTGAACAATGGAAAGATATGATAATTGAATTAACTCCCATAAAATGCTTTTGAACAAAAGATAGATCAAAGACCTGAGTGTAAACAGTAGAGCTATAAAGAGCAGAGCAATCATCACGGTGTAGGGACAAGTGTAAGGACCCTGCTGTAGTGCACACATATACTACCAACCATAGTGAAGGAGGCACACACAGTGGAAGACAAAAATAAATGAGAAGGACCTATTAAGAATAAAACATTCATGCATATGAAAAGATTTCTTGAAATGAGCAAAAGGAGAGTCCATGAATTGGCGGGGGGCGGGGAGGGGGGCGGTGTCGGATCTTTAGCAATGATACAATAGATAAAGGACGAATTAGTAACACTTGTGGAATTCTCATCTCAATCATCTCAATAAGAATGGAAAAGAAAAACAAATAATCCAATTAAAATACAGGCAAAGGATATGATTAGACAAGTCAGCAGGGATGACACTCAAATGGCTAGCAAACATAAGAGGAAATGCTCATGATAACTAGACATCTAAAGGATGCAAACCAAAACCATAACGAGATACTACCTTACATCAACCATAAAAGCCTAAGTTTTAGAGAGAGAGAGAGAGCGAGAGAGCAATGAATTCTGGAAAAAGTAGTCATATACACTGCTGGTACTTGTAAGCATACACAACCATTGAGGAAAGTTATATGGCACTACCTAAAATAACTAGGAATAGAAATACCAAAAAACCCAAAAATGCTTTTACTGCATATAGCTCCTGAAGAATAAGAGACCATAAACAAATTTATGTATTCTCTCCCATGTTCGTCACAGCACAGTTCACTATATAAAGAAGCTGAAAGTAACTCAACCTTCATCTACACCTTGACTTCTCTTTTGCTTGTGAACTGCTATCTTCTGTTTCATCCAAGTTGACCCCAGGAACAGTCTAGCCATTTCTTTATCTTCTCTTCCGTACCTTCCCGCCCCACTCTCACCGCCCACAAATTCCAAAGTTTGTTCCCTTTGGTATGAACGTATTATTTTGGGGTTTTTTCTTTTATAATTGTGGTCTCACATAATATTTGTCCTATTGTGATTGGCTAAGTTCAGAGAATATAGTGTTCTCTGGATCCTTCCCTGTCCTGAGGGGCTTTGTGGCTTCATTATTGCTTTTTCAGTGATGCCGAGTGTGTCTACAGTTAGCAGCCAAATGTACAACAAGCTACACCACCAGGGACCCCTTATAAGAAACAAATGAACCTACGAGGTCATATTTAAATAAAGATTTTAAATTGTTTCATGGTTTACAACATCAGGGTCCTAATTCCAGCCTACACCATGCAGGGTTATCACTCAGTTACATTCTCAGATCTCTCCCTGTTGTTCCCAAAAAAAAAAAAGCATGCACACATGGATATAATGGTACCCTAAGGGTCCGAATCAACTAAATGGCAATGAAGTTTGGACTTACAAGGGAGCCACAGGAAAAGCCTTGGTGGGACAGACCTTTAAGTTTTGGACAGAAAACCCACTGACTTCTCTACAGTAGAAAATGAGGGAGTCTTCTCCCATAAAGATTTACAAAGTCTCAGAAACACAATATATTATTTGAGTCACACTTGCTCTGTGGCTGTGGGCTGGGGAGTCAAAAAACTTACACATTGTGTAAGTGCATAACTTTATTTAATCCAGAATGCAAAGGGTGTGATCACTTTGTGCATGAGAAAAATTAAAATTCAGAAAGATTGCATAATTTGTCAAACGTTATAGGGCTAAGTGTAGTAGAATCGAGATCTATTATTAATTCTTTCCCAACAAATGAAGTTAGGTAAACATAGATGTACAAAACAACCAAGGGAATATTAACTATTGTTAGGATTTAATTCAAGTTTTTAATATGTGATATATTGCTATTTTTATTTGATTTTGTTATAAATTGGTATTTTCAGTATCTCCCTTTTTAAATATTTAAATCCCTTCTATGATAGAAATCTTTGAA
>PVJH01029277.1:0-26257 GCA_004026705.1 Nesogale talazaci
CAGCACCGTGTGTCTTGTCAGTAGAGCATCTCCGAGGGGGTGAGCAGAAAGTGTCCTGCTTCCAAGGAAGAAAATCCAGGAATTCCCAGAATTCTCAGGAAAAAGCCATGCCCACACCGAGGCCTCATTGGCTCTGCTGATTGACAGACTAGACTCCACCCCTCCACTCTTAATCCTCTCAAGTCCCAATGGACAACAGATTATGCAGCGGCCACTTTCTCAGATGCCCTCCACAGCCTGCCCTCTGGGCGGGTCTGCTCCGCCTTCTGCCATTTCTGGTTCTCAGCCTCTGCCTCTGCCTCCCCTTTCCCGCTGCCCTCTGCTCCGCTCTGTACCTCCCTGAGATGTAGGGGACCCCCCCCTACTCAGGCCTGCAGAGCTGCGGGCTCCAGCAGGCTAGCCCCCGCTCTGGGCCCAGGAACAGATCACCCCGTAAGCAAGGTGAGCCTTGGACTTGCTTGTAGCGGCATTGGGGCTGCAGCAGCCAGCATTCCTTGACACTCAGAGGTGACAGACGCCCCACTGCCCCCGGGTTCAGTGCAAGCCACAGGCAGGCTGGCGAGGCAGGAGGGGGGCCCTCCATCCCTGTGGGACACTCTCCCTCGGAAGGGCTTTCAGTCTAGCAAGTAAGGCTGGCCAGTCGCTCCAGCAGACTTCACGATGTGGTGAGAAAGGGTTATGGCTCACCAGGAACTGGTAAGGAAGCATGAATCTGCCTATGCATACCTTGTTCGTGGGGTGATCAGACATGTCTGTCCAGCACTCTGTGGTGAAGTCGTGCTTTCAGCCCGCCAAGCCGAGGGCAGGGGCTGTGGGCTCAAACCCCGAAGGAACTTGGGGGACCTATGGGGAATCAGGCTCAAGGAGACACCCGTCTGAGCAGTCACATCACTTTGGAGATGGAAGGACTCGCCATTAAGATCGCCATGCTTGTGACAGGGGACAAGGCTGGAGACCCTATGAGGGAACTGCGCCCGATCTGACCCCACCACACCGAGGCAAAACACTCAGGGACGTGCTGCAGAACAGCAAGGGGAACAGAGCAAGGAAGTCCCGAGGGAATACCAGAAATAGACTTTGGGGCCAAGGCGTGGCACCCCATGAGACTCAACGGAAAAACACTCCTAAGAGTCAACAAACAGACCTTGAACTATTTACAGGCTTTTCTTTTTGTCATTGTTTTTGTTTTCTTTTGTTCTGTCTTGTTTTTGTGCATATTATGATCTCTGCAGGTCTATCTAGATAAGATAGGCTGGATAAGCAATTTGCAATAGAAAACAACAGGACATGGTGGGGGGCGGGGCGGACATGGGAGAGAGGGAGGCAGGGGAAAGGAAATGGTGTTATCAAACCCAGGGACAAGGGAACAACAAGAGATCCAAATCAGTGGTGAGGAGAGTGTCGGAGGCCTGGTAGGGCTTGCTCAAGCGTAACGTAACCGAGAGGAATTACTGGAACCCAAATGAAGCTTGATCATGATAGTGGGACAAGAGGAAAGTAAAAGGAAATAGAGGAAATAACCAGGAAGCAAAGGGCATTTATAGAGGTCTAAGTATAGGCATGTATATATGTGAATATATTTATGTATGATGATCTCTGTGCAAATATTTATAGGGTTAGTATTAGGGTAGCAGATGGATATTGGATCTCCACTCAAGTACTCTCTCAATGCAAGAACACTTTGTTCTATTAAAGCTGGCATTCCATGTTGCTCACCTTCCTGATATAATCACTAAAATCAAATGTGTGCATAAGGAAAGATGGTGAAGAAAGCTGATGGTGCTTGGCTATCAAAAGATACAGCATGTGGGATCTTAAAGGCTTGATGGCAAACAAGTGGCCATCTAGCTCAAAAGTAAGAAAGCCCACACGGACGAAGCACGCCAGCCTGTGTGATCACAAGATGTCAAAGGGGTCAGGTATCAAAAAACAAAAACTCATACCATTGTGAACGCGGGGGAGTGCAGAGTGGGGACCTAAAGCCCATCTGTAGGCAACAGAAGGGTCTCAGGGAGGAAATGAGCCAGTCAGGGTGCAGTGTAGCACTGAAGAAATATGCAACTTTTCTCTCATTCTTCAATGTTTCCCTGTCCCCACTATCATGATCCCAATTCTGCCTTACAAATCTGGCTAGACCAGAGGATGTACAGATAGGAACCGGAAACACAGGGAATGCAGGACAGATGATCCCTTCAGGACCAGTGGTGAGAGTGGTGATACCGGGAGGGTGGAGGGAAGGTGGGGTCGAAAGGGGAAACTGATTACAAGGATCTATATATTACCTCCTCCCTGGGGGACGGACAACAGGAAAGCATGTGAAGGGAGATAGAGGACAGTGTAAGACATGGTAAAATAATAATTTATAAATTATCAAGGATTCATAAAAGAGGAGGAGCGGAGGGGCAGGGGGATTTCTGCTCCAGCAGAAAGCAAACGATTTGAGCATGACGATGGCAACACAGGGACCAGTGTGCTTGACGCATTGGATGGATGGATTGTGATAAGAGTTGTATGAGCCCCCAATAAAGTGATGTGAGTGCCAGGCTGCCTGGGGGCCAGGAGGTGGGGCGAATATTCTTAACCCTGAGTGTTTGTGTGATCAGGACTGGGGGACTGGGGGACATGGAGGGGATTGGACCCTTCTCTCTGAGCTTGACCTTTCACACTCAGGTCGACTTGAGGCCAGGCTGGGGGGGCTGCACCAGGGGAAGGCGTCGCCAGGTTTTTCAAAGGAGGCGAGACCCGCGCCCTCGCTGGTCCTGCCTGAGCTGTGGTCAGTCACCACCGCCCTTTGAGCCCTCCCTCCTTACGAGAGCCATTAATTCTGGACTCGACACCTGTGGCCACGATCCCAGTGGGAGGGTGCTCTCCAGGTCTCATGGGCAGGCGGCGGGTGGGATTAGACTCTGATCACGTTCCTGCAGGGGTGAACAAGCCACACCCTTTGCTTCCCTGGGGCACCTCTGCCCCCACGGTCTGACTTTAGACCCACCCCTCCTCTGTCCTCCTTGCGGGGGGGGGGGGGGGGTCTGCTGGACCACCGAACCGTTCTAACTCACAGAGCCTCACCGGGAAACCCATCCCTCTATTTCCCGACGGAGCTTGGGCCGAACAAGAAGGCCTGCTGTGATGCCGGGGCTTTTGGCTTCAGGCTCGGACCCTGCATTGGACTCCCTTCTGCCGGACAGCTGTGGCATGGACAGCACCCCACCAGGTGAGACATGTATTGACTCGGTTCTGAGGGTTTTTGTGGGTCATTGCCACAAGTCCCAGAACCCAGGGATGTGCAGGCACACAGTCGAGGGGTCATGAGCACAGAGCAGAATAACATCTCAGAGGAGTTTGACATTCAGACCTTTGTGACTCCAACTCCCTGGGTCTAGTCTGCCATTAATTCCTCTACAAGGAATTACTAGAACGAGCCCCAATTCTGGACAACCCACAGAAGAAGGAACCTGACTTGGGTAGGGGAGGGATAGAACCCCGGTCCCAGTGTGCCTGTCCACCCAGGGTGGCCCCACAGGACCTGTGCCTGCCTGACTGGGGGAAAGGGGGGGGTCAGGGCTGTTGGTGAGCTGTCAGGACACGGGGGTTGGGGGAGCAGGCAACTCGCTCATGGGGGGTGTGTGAGGAGGAGGGGAGACCCCGTTTCAGCTCAGAGACAGGAGACACAGCAGCGGTCCTGTAACGGCCCCAGGAGCGCTGTGCTGGGCCCTTTCTGCCCCTGGATCTGGTGCCTTCCATCCCCTCCCCCATCCTGGAGATCTCCCCGGCCCCAGGCTGGGGAGGCCAGCATCTAGGGGTCACCTTAGGTCAGTGGTTCTCACCCTTCCTAATGCTGTGACTCTTTGATACAGTTCCTCACGTTGTGGTGACCCCCAGTCATAAAACTATTCCTTCCTGCTTCATCACTGTCATGTTGCTCCTCTAATGAACCGGGGGACCCTTGTGAAAAGGTCGTTTGACCCCACAGGGGTTGCGATCCCCGGGTTGAGAGGCACTGCCTTAGATACTATGCTAGGCAGGGTTCTCTAGAGAAACAAACCAGGACACTAACGATTGTATACATATCATCTATAAAGCAACTCGTGTGAGAGACGGCTAGTACACTGGCAGTCCTGAGGCTTGAGGGCCGCCGAGTAGTCCTCGGGAGAACCAGGCGATCCAGCCACAGGGGCAAGGCAGGTCCCCCACAGTCAGTGGGATGACAGGGCCCGACAGTCCCCAGCTCAAAAGATGTCTATTCCCGGAGTGTGGCGAAGCAGGGCTTGCAGGAACCTTAAATGACAGTGACGCAGCCCACGGGTTAGGTGTCCCACAGGTAGTGGAGCTTGTAAAGGGGGCCACACTGGTCCCATCATCAACAAGCAAGAGCCGAGAAGGGGGTGGGGCTGGCCGTGCCATTTATCTCTCCGCCCTACAGTTGCTCCCACGTGTTCATTGGCCAGGTTGACACAATAAACCTACGTCTCACGGCTGCCCAACCCCACGGGGAAGCCTTCTCCCCCTCCCTCTTGGCCTTCCCTTGAGAAAGTCAGAGTGCCCCTGGGGCCCAGGAGAGCTTGCACACACGCAGTGGGCACTCACATAAAAGCCCACCCCCCACCCCAGCAGGAGGCAGGTGGTGGTAAAGTGGAGGTGGGCACCCTCCAGGCCCTCTGCCCTGTATCTCTGGGAGGAGAGAGGAATGAAGGGGCAGGGGTGGTCGTGGTTGGCTGGGGGCATGCAGGGCTGAGGGGGCGGACAGACCCACCGTGACCACCCCCATCTCAAGAGAGCCATGGTCTCCCCTGGGCCATGGCATCGAACAGCTGTCCAGCTGCAGAGGAAGAGCAGCCAGGCAGAGGTCCAGCCCTGCCCCAAGCTGTGTCTTCAGCGGGCCCGCTGGCTCTCCCTGGGCTCGTCCAACGGGAGAGGAGAGGCAGGGTGGATCTTTCCCTCCAATTCCGATCGCTCCTCCGGTCAAGGTGTGGCACAGGCCGGTGCCAGAGGAACTCAGTTCCCCTTACACGCTGATGCTTCTGAACTGCAACGTGGTGTGTGGCAAGAACGGGGCTGGGCATCAGAACCACCTCTCACAGACGTGGGCGCGACCCTGGAGACTCCGGAGAGCTCTGCGCTAACAGCAGACACGAGGCGGGTTGAAGTACTAGGATTTTTCACTCTCCCCTGATGAATGATTGGATTCTCTCTGAGCTCCCTGGAACGAGGAGGGCAGGGCTGCCACCTTCCCCTCGAGGCCCGCCCCAGAGCCCCTCAAACATCACAGTGACAGGAAACAGGACCAAAGAGCTGCGCTGGATGCGTGTGCACCGCTCAGTGAGCAGGACGCTCAGGGAGGAAGGCCAAGGAAAGTCGGTGGACTGCAGTGATGGATTTTCTGGGGGTGCTGTCTGGTAAGCACTGGACAGATGGCTAACTGTAAGGTCAGCAGTTCAAACCCTCCAGCTGCTCCGTGGGAGAAAGACGAGGCTGTCTACTCCCATAAAGATTTCAAATCTTGGCGGAGCCCCGGTGGCGTAGTGGTTGTACGCAGGACTGCGGCTCACTGGGATGGAGGTTCAATTCCAGCTCCACAGGAGCAAAGGCTCCACCAGGGCAGTGATGCCACAAACAAACAAACAAACAAACAGATTTCAAATCTTGGCGTCCAGATCGGGTCACTATGAGTGAAAAAGTCACTCGATGGTAGTGGGGTGTCTAAAACACGTTACAACCAAATTTAAATTAAGTGAGCAAAAAACACCGGGGTGGGGGGGAGCAGGAAAAGTGGGATTATGTGAGGAGAACTCTGGGCTGTCCCAGGAGGCAGGCCAAGGCAAGCCGGGGCAGCAAGACGCGGAGGTTTGGGGCCTAAGCCCTGTCCCTGGTCATTGGCTGCCTCGACCTCTCACATGGCCGGCTGCCACCACCGCTGGACAGCAGCTGGGAGAGGGCCGAGGGCTGGCTCCCCCAGGCCCGCCCTTCAGCCATGTTTACCAAGCCCTGCGCCCTCCTGGGTCATGTGAAGCAGCCGCAGCTCCAACCGCCAAACAGATGTGCACGGCCAGGGGACCACCCTGCCGGCTCCTGAGGCCCAGGAGGCCCCGGACCACCCTGCTCCTCCCGAGGGAGGTTGGACCCTGGAGCAACTCCTGACCCCGGGGTCCTGTGTCCCCAGGGAGCAAACGGCCAAGCCCAGCCCCAACACAGGCAGCCGCTGGCTGACCCCGTGCGGGTGGTTCATTTCTGCACGCAGTCAGAGCCCCAAGGGTGTGAGGGGGGGTGTAGGCCCTGCAGGTCTGACGTCAGGTCCATAGGCTCCTCTCCCTCTGACGACGGGATGCTTGCCATCCTGACAAAAGTTTGTCACGCGTCTACACTAGCATCAGGGAGACCGACCGCTTCCTCCCACGGTACTCGTGAAAAGCACCCTAAGGGCTGAGCCCCGGTGGCGTAGTGGTTGTGCGCGGGACTGTGGAGGTTCGATTCCAGCTCCACAGAGCAAAGGCTGGGCCTCCTATTCCACCACCTGAGGGCAGTAATGCCCCCCCCCCCCCAAAAAAAACCAAACCAAAACAAACAAAATAATTAGTCTCCAGTGATTTCCCCTCAACAAACAAACAAAGAATTACAGTCTGGGGGGCAGCGGTATGGGGGAAGGGAAAAAAAAGAATTGCACTCTCGGAAACTCATTCATAGGGTCATTTACAAAACGTGCTTAACTAATATCATATGGTGAGGCTTTTGGATGGTTTCCAGTGGCAAAACCATTTCGATTCTCCAGGGATTCCGATTCCTGGGTTCATGGAATTGGGGTGACCCGCCCTGACGGTCTGCACTTTGGTCACCGTCGGGTCAGACACTAGCTCCGTGAGCAGCTGAGGCTCCCGTGGGAAAGCACGGCGCCGCGTCCTGGGAGCGTGTTCTTGGGGATGGCGGGCCCTGGACAGGGCGTTAAGCTCGGGGAGGTTTGAGGGCCGTGAAAAAGCCGCCCCTGGGTGACATGGCTGGCGGGGTTTGATTCCCTTGTTCCTGTGTGCTGAGTCAGGCGGGCTGGCGGCCCCGGGCGCAGCGGCTCCCCTGGCGGCGGGGGTGGGTAAGACGCCCAGCCTCAGTCCTCCATGACTGGCACAGGCCAGGGCTTGGGTGCTACGCTCTGAGATGACCAAGGTCCTCTGGAAGCAACTTTCGCGGTCTCCCTTTCAGAGGCGGTGCTGCCCAACTCCACTTGAATCCATGTGCCGGTGGCACTCACTTGGGGCGTTTTCCTAGGCAATGTGGGTTTTTGCCTTCGGGGACTGGTAGACCCAGCTCTTGCTCGGACGTTCCTCGGGCTGCAGTGACGCTGGGGCTGGGGCTGGGCTCAGGGAAGCTCGCAGGGGCCCCGCCTGGAGGTTCTCCCTGTGGGACAAAGCGGAGGCTGCGGAAACTCACAGGCCCCCTGCCCGATGGGCACTGAGGCTCACCAGGGTCTCCTTCGGGGACCCCTCAGGCCTTCGGAGTTCTTTCCTGTAGGTTCGGAAGCGCTGCCCGAGTGAAATGATTTCCAACCCTGGAGACCTTTAGAGCAGGTGGGAGGGGGCCAAGCTGCAGGCCGTTATTGAGGCTGCTCCTGGGGCTGTGAGGCTCCCCGAGTGCCAACACCTCGGTCCTTGGCGTCCCCCGAGAAAGCATTCACAGCGAAGCCTGGTCTGTGATCCGCGTAGAAGAGGGGAAGGAGGGGGGGGGAGATGCAGCACCACTGAACCAAGAGGCCGGAGAAGCAGCCTAAGGGAAAGAGAAGTGGGCTTCAGCTGTCAGCCTTCAGGGTCTCCGGGTCTCTGGAACTGGTTGACCCCAGTGGCTGAATTTAGCCCACCTGGCCTTGTTGGGCCCATCCTGGTGTACCGGCTCCCGCCTCTGCATTGGAACACGCCCCTGAGACATCCCTGCTTCTTACTAGCTAACAGGACCACTCAGTGTTGGCCAAAGATAGTCACGTCTCGGCGGGCACCTGCCCTTCATGTGACTCCAGTTGTCCAGGAAACATAAGCTCGATCCGGAATGTCCTGTGGAACCCGGCAGAAATATCCGTCATGATCTCACGGGGGTTCTAACCTAAAGAACCGCATTTTGTTGTCCTCTCCGCACCTCACACGGCCTGGGCGGCCAGCAAAGCCAGGCCCCGGGGACCTGCAGGACTGCTCAGTGCACTGACCCCTCAGGGCCCCAAATCACTCATCAACCCACAGAGATAGAACCAGAAAGACATCAGGGGCTGGACTCCCTGACATCCACAGATCTCACATGACCTTCTGGGACAGAAGTTCTCGACCCGCTATCAGATATTTACACAACGGTTCTTAACAGTCAATGAAAATAATGTTATGGTTGAGGGGGCTGGTCACCACAGGAGGAACTGAACGCCAGGGTCGCGCTATCAGGAAGGTTGAGAACATGGGAGAACTGCCCGTGGGTTTCTGGGGACTGGAGCACTTTGCAAAAATATAAAGTCTCCTCTTTCTTCCAGAAGCTGTTGGTGGTTTTGAACTGCTGGCCTTGCAGCTCACTGTGTGACCACTGCGCCACCAGCTGTTAAGTTTCGTAGGATGGAAGAAAGCTTTGGGTTGTCTGGACAGGGTTCTGAGCGGCAGGCCCGAAGGAGTGGTCCAGGGCCCCGGGAGGCCATCACCTACTAGAATTTCTGAGACTCACCCATGACTCCCAGAAACATGATCTGCATTTTAACAAGGCGATTAATGTGCACGAGAATGCTTTAGGAACAACTCTGCCAAGTTCCAAGTTCTTCTTTCTTCCCAGAACTCTTTGGGGGTAACGAGCCCTGCAGGCTGGCTCTGCCTTGGGGTGGCTTACTCCCTTTCCCCACCCTCACAACGCCCCCTCCCAAATCCAACTAACTCCCTGCCATGGAGTCCATCCCACTCCAAGTGGCCCTACAAGGCAGGGTGGAAGTGCCCTGGTGGGCCTCTGGAGCAGAAAGCCTCGTCTTTCTCCCAGGGAGCAGCTGCAGGTTTTAACCTGCTGACCGGGGCTGAGCCCCGGTGGCGTAGTGGCTGTGCGCGGGACTGCGGCCCACTGGGATGAAAGTTCAATTCCAGCAGCAGCTCTCCAGGAGCAAGGTTGGGCCTCCTACTCCCACCACGAGAGGGCAGTGATACCCCCCCACCAAAAAAAAAAAAATAAACTGCTGACCGCGTGCTTAGCAGCCTGATGCCTAACCACTCTGCCAGCAGGGCCCCTAGGCAGCCGAAATCCAAAAGCTCTTGGAAAAAGTCCATTATGTTTCCATCCCACTTTTCCTTGAGTTTTTCAGAGTCCTTTTGCGCAGGGCCGGGGAACTTGACAACTGCACTAAAGACAGGTGGTCTGGTGTGGGGGACGCGGAGGATGATCCTGTATGCGTCCAGCTCGAGGGCACGCAGCAAGGCTCTGTGTAGCTATTGCTGCTGCAGACACCAAGGCACGCAAGGGCACCACCTCCCTTGCCCAACGTGACCCTCCAGCACCAGTCAGACCCGAGCCAGTGGAGGGGTGGGGCCTCTCAGAGTCCCGGGAGCATCAGCACGCTCAGCAGGGTCACAGGGACAGTAGCCCCGCACGGAACTGGAATTGCCAGGGCTGTTTCTGAAGATGCCTGGTGCGTGGCTGGGTCTGGCCGCAGGGCCTGTCCTCACCGTGTGCCCAGCGCAGGGCTCTGGCAGGCCAGGCACCGTCCTGCTTCCAGCTCCGTGTTCTGCATCAGACGTGGTTCTCCCGTGAGACACTGGTCAGGCTTCTGAAAGTCGGGCCCCTGGACTCGAGCCCTCACTTGGGGACTGGACTCCGGTGTTAATGAGCTTGAGCTCTGCCCTCACTTGGGGGCCCGGCAGGTAAGGGACCCCTGGACTTAACAGCTGGACACAGCCCGCTGTATAACACGCTGGCTGGGGTTTACTCAGGGACTGATCTTGAACATGGAGGGCGGGCGGCAGGGTGGTGTTCAGGCTCAGCAACGATGAGCTTTGAGGCCCTGGTGTAAACTGCACGGGCTTTCTAGGAGCGGCCCCAGGTCGTCCACATCTGTCCTAAATCGTGCGAGGATCTCCGAGCTGCCAGCGCCCCGGCTGACCCCCAGCACAGACTCAGCAGTGATGTCACTGGGGGCCATGCCGAAAGGACCCATCTGCTGAGCAGTAACCAGTGGTTGGGAAACTGATGTGGGTTTTTCTGGGGAGTCAAGTTCACCGGCAAGTGAGACACCCACCCACCTATCCGCTAGTGCTGCCCAGAGGTCCACAGATGGAAGCGAGGCGGCCCGTGACCGAGTAACAGCTGCCCAGCAGCCAGCCTGTCCTGGCCCGTGAGACGTGCAGGGCGAGCCAAGGTCATCAAGGTCACACAGCCGCCCAGCACACCTGGCAACAGTGCAAGCTCTGCTCAAAGTCAACACAAGGCCCTGTCAAGTGATTGAGCAGCCTGCCTGCCCAGTGGGGAGCTAGCCTCCTCTTCCTGGCAGCTCCAGGAGGGAGTGAGGCTTGCAAACCTGGGCATCTCTGAATCCCCCCAGCATACGCCACGGCGTCCTTTCCGGCCTCCTTGTCACGGGCCCCCAGCACTGCAGTCACGTGGGCTAGCCGCTTCAGTCAGAGCTCTGGGCCTGTGCACACAAGTCACAGCGTGAGGTGGACACAGCGGGGAGAACCGGGGTTCTCATGACCGCTGGGGGATTCGTACACCGATGTCCTGGAGTCCTGACCCCTGTAGGACAGGCCTCCTCCCCCAGGGCTGGGGACTGACAGACTCGTCGGCTCAATGAAGCCTGTCTGGGGACACACCTGGCAGCCGCTGTCTTCCTAACCACCTAATCTCAGGAAACCCTTCCCCCCTTCATTCGCAACAAGATGCAGCTGAAGAGATCACGCGCACGCCGATTTACATAAAATTATCTCACTCCATTTTATTTAAGATTTTTCTCCAGTTAGTAAAGAAAGATGTGTCTCTCTTTATACATATGTACAAGTTCAGTTATAAAAATAGACAGCACATTCAAAGAGAAAAAGGCCTGGCGTTTTTCTGATTCCCTCTAAACAGCATCTGTACACAGGAGTCTGGGTCTGGGCAGGGGAATCTTAATGATTTAAATTAAGTGATTCCCCCACACCCCTTACTCCAAAAAGGTTTTAAAAATCAATCTATCTAAATTCAGTTCCGCGATTTTCAGGTGTGCAAATTAGAGGCTGACCCGCCCAGAAGCACCTGCTCCACCAGGGGGCCCATCAGGCTGGGGGCAGGTGGAGACACCTTCCCTGTGACCACCGGCCTCGACCTCTTGGAGGGGGTAGCTCAGGCGGAGGGTCGGGGCCGAGCTCGCCCTCTCCCCCTCACTCCTGCGGCCCCCCCTTCCTTTCTCAGTGCAATACAGACAGTGCATACAGCCAAGCAGGGGCTGAAGGGCAGGGTGGGGAGGGGAGACTGTGCATTCAGGAAGGGCGAAGAGGAGTCTGCAAAGGGGCCAGGAGGGCCTCCTGACGGCTGAGGGGCTCCTGTTCTCCGCACAGGTTTCTGGGAGTTCCCAGGGTGGGAGTGGCTGTGCCTGCTGCTGGTGGGACCTGAAGGTTCTGGGATGTGAGCCCTGCAGGCCTGGGGAGGAGGGCCGGAGCCATGTCCTCCCACCTCCGTCTTTCCGACAAGTCACCTCATGCTCCCCGCTCTTCTGTGGTGAGGCTCCGGCCAAGGGGGCGTGGAGAGATGGACGGAGAGGTCCCGGCCGCTCTCCCAGCACTCGCAGAACTCTGCAGGGGTCGTGGCGAGCCCCAGAGTGGCGAGGGGCTGGGGTGCCTGAGCATCTACAAGGGCCGCCCCCAGCCCCTTCCCCGGAACGAGGTTCACGTTCAACTGAGATGTGGTGGGGCGGGCCCCCTCCCCCGCCCCCCAGCTTGTGAGGAAAGTGCTCACACCTGCCCCCTGGCTGCACTGGCCATCTCCGCCCTCGGACTTGGGATGTCACACGCACGCTGCACTGGGCAAGCCATCCAAACAGCCTCTGCTGGCGAGGCCTCCAGGCCCCGGTGTGGTTGAAGGAAGCGGAGGGTCCAGGTGGTTACCGTCCTCCAGGGGGATTGGAGCCTTTGCTCGGTTTCCGGACCAGGGGATCCGTGGTCAGGCTGCTGGTCAGGCGGAGGCTCTTAGGAGTCCCAGGGACGTTATTTCCTTTGCTCAACGGGGAGCTCAGGGGAGAAGAGGCGCTTGAAGGTCCAAAGTCAGCCAGGCCAGCAGGCCGAACAAGGGATGTCTGCAGAGGGCTGCTGGCGGAGATTCCTGCGGGGACGAGACAAGACGTGTGAGCAGCTCTCCGCGGCCTTGTGGCCTGGGTTACGGAGGACAGGTCCTGCCAGCATTGTCCCCGCACGCGTGTGCTTGCACCGGGTTCTTGCTGTCACCATCCTCTCGCGCCCCGCCCTGACCTGCTGCCTGGTCCACATGCCCAGCTCCTCTGCTGGAGCAGAGGCTGGAGCTGGGGCCGAGCCGACTCCCTGCACCATCTTTTCCGTCCCTTGGGCCACCACCGTAATAAACCGCTTCCCTCATTTCTGAGGAGGGCGCCCCTTGCCTGGCTGTTAGGTGACGGCCAGCAGGCGCTAGGCGCTCCGCTCTCAAGCCTGTGCTAAGGCTGTCTTGGGTTGGGGGAGGCACCCCGTTTCTTACGCCCGGTCACTGCACTTGGGGACGGAGTTGAACTCCAGAGTGGAAGGAGATGGCTCTGCTGAGGCAGGAGATTCTGTGTCCCCTGCAGCCAGACCCACAGGCAGGCGTGGACCGGCACTGGTGCTTGCTGCCCCTCCCTGCTCTGCAGGCCTGGTGTGGGGCCTTGCTGTCCCACCCCCGGCGAGACCCCATCACAGCCACCTCGACAACTGGCGAGACGTACTTTCCAAGAATGCCATGAGCTAGCGGAAAGTTAAACCAGACGGGGCTCGGTGACTCCTGTCCGTCATACTGCCGAATGAATGACTAACCGCCACAAAGGGGCTGTGGACTCACGCTGACGACCATTTTCTGCAGGGCAAGCACGTCCTGCTCAAGGTCCCACTCACTTCTTACATCACCCCACGGCTGCATACGCCCGTGTTTCGTGAGGAAGAAGCTACCGGAGAGCGGACACAAACCTCTCCCTCCCCACTCCTGTGACTCCTCTGCTTCCTCTGGCCTGCTGGGGACAGGGCTCCCCCTCTCAGCTCTTTGAGCCAGACTGGCCGCCTTCTCCCAGAGGAGAGGTCCCTGCGCTCCGTGCACGCCTAATACGACCTCGCGGCCCGAAGTGAGGCTGGCTGAAGCACGCGCTGCAGCCGTCAGACGACACCACCACGGAAGGGGAGCCCCGGTCCCCAGCAGTGGCCCCACAGACCACAGCACACAGCGAGCTCCCGGGGAGGTTCTGCTTGGATCTGCAACCAAAGCAGCAGTCCCCAAACAGAGGCTGCAGCGCACGGGGCACACTGACACCCAAGACCCATGTGAAAGGTGAACCGAGCAAGCCAGCGCCCCGATCCAGGCCGGGGCTCTGCCGCGGGCGTCCGTCAGAATGAAAGCCGCACAATGACTAACGAACACCAAAGAACGATGGCTCCCCACAGCACACCCAGCCCGGGAGCCGGAAGAGCCACGCGTCTGTCTCAGAGAAGGAGACAGTCCTCTGGCTCCAAACAGCCAGAACGGCAAGGACGGCCTGGACTGGGCAGTGCTGCCTCCTGTGTGCACAGGGACGACAAGCGTCACACCTGGCCCAACAGCACGCAACAGCAGGCTACCTCAGAGGACTGCACAGCAGCACTCTGAGAGACATCTAAAGATAATCAAGTCTCACAGCCGGAAAAAAGTCTGAATGGTGACAGTCGCCCTGTCCAAGACCCAGTCCACTCCTGTCCAATCACCCTCCCTCAAAGGAGACAGCGCCCCAGGTGAGAGGACAAGAGGAGGGCTGAGACCGTCCAGTGGGAAGACACAGGCCTCCATCTGGCCTCGGGCGGCAGAAGCTGGCCTGGGGGTGGGCCCTCGAGGGGCCTGCGTGAGGCTGGGCCTGCACACCTTTTGACACGTTGTACCCGTAGGCAGCGTAGGCAGCTGCGGAGGCCGCCGCAGCCCCGGCTTTGGCTCCTGCCATGGCAGCAGCGCTGCCCGCGGTGGACTTCCGACTCCGGCCCTTCCCGGCTCCTTTGGCGGTGCTTCCCGAGCCTTTCGGGCGGCCTCGGCTGCGCGCAGCGGCGGAGTGGCCCCGTCCTGCAGCTGGCATCTCCTGAATGGAAATTCCTGCGGGAACAGATGGGCAAGAGGCGACCCATGAAAGCTCTCCCCATGATGAGGTAGCGTGCCTTGGTGGGAAGGTGGGTTCTCAGGTGTGTGACGCCTCACTGCAGGGGTGGGCCTCTGAGCTGCCCAGGTACTGTGCAGTCCGGCAGCTGTCGGCGGCTTGGCGTGTCTCTCCTCCCCTACCGCTGCTCTCCGGTCCGTGTACAGCCAGCCTCCCCCGGCCTCCCCCGCACGGTGGAGGAGGACCCCAAAGCAGACTGCAGTTGACAAGGGAAAAACGCGGCTGCAGTGTGGGCGACAGCGTGGGCAGAGGCAAGGGGTCTGAGATTGCTCGCTCTTGATGGTGCCATTCCTAACCCATCCCACCCCTTTGCTTGGCAGGGCCACTGCGAAAAAACGATCCTATGCATTCTCCCTTCTGCACCAATTCCGCTCTTCTTTCAGGAGCGTCGCCCCCCAACGCCCCACCCCGGGAAGGCATCAGGACCTCACTCACCGTTCACGGTGTCTGAGACGGAGCCTGTAATGGAAGCTGGCGAGTTGGTGGCTCGGGACTGCGGGGCGGAGGAGGCCGGGTCATCCACAATGACCAGCATGTCACTGCTGCTCTCATCGGGGGGGATGGAGCCCGTGTGCAGCTCGCTGCTGATGGAGATCTGCAGAGGCAGGCGTGAGCTCACCACCGGCTCCCGGTGCCCCAGGCCTGGCTCCCCGGGCAGACGGGTCTGCATGGACGCCAAGCCTGTCCTGTCAGCTCCCCTCCCCCGGCCCCCGTCACGAAGGAGCCCGCGGGCCGGGCCTCACCTCACTGAACGGGCTGGGCATGGCGGAGTCCACGCTCACGAAGGAGTCGTCGCCGTCAGCGGAGAGGTTGGAGTTATCAGCCGAGGGGACAAACGGGATGACCAGGTTCACGCCTTCCTTTCGCCTTTTCCCATCCAATTCATCTTCCTTCTTCTTCTGGAAGCACACAAATCAGGACATATGGAAAATATATAAGGACCAAGAAGAGTGAGGCGGGGGGAGATGACAGGATTTTGGGGTTTTTTTTTTGGGGGGAGGGTGCATCACTGCTCTCTGCTGGTTGTGGGAACTACCCAGCCTTGTTGCTGCTGGATTTAAGCTGTCGAGCCAGTGGGCCGCAGCCCCATACTCAACCACTACGCCACCGGGGCTCAACCCCCAGGATTTTGTTTTTGACGAGTGTCTGCTGACTTAGCCAAGTTCAGTTAGCGCATGTGGAGGGAGGAGGTGTGAAGGGGCCTGCCCGCGGCGCATCGGTCCCAGCTCCCTGGCACAGAGACGTGCTGAGGTTGGGCCTCCGCAACGCGCTGCTGCCTCTGACCCGTCTGCCACAGGCTCCGTAGAGAGGGCGGAAAGAAGTGGCTCAATCTCAAGGTCAGGCAGCCTGGACAAGCGCCCAGGCACAGCCAGCACTGCAGGCCGTCGGGCAACCCCCCACCCCAGGCAGGGCTAGTGCTGTCCACCTGTGCTGTCCACAGTTATCTGACAGCACGGGGCAGGGGCTCCTGTCCCAGAGGGGGACTTACCTTACAGGTCATCTAATGTAAACTCTGGAACGCCTATGCCTATGCTGTTCTGTGTGGGAGAGCCAGCTCCTGTGGGAGCCATGTCCTAGTCTACACAGTAGTAAGTGGAGCCCTGAGGGTGTGGTGGTGGAATGCATGGCTGCGATCCGAAAGGTCCCTTCTCGGGAGAAAGACGGGCTTCCTACTCCTGTACAGAGTCAGAGCCTCGGACGCTCACCTGGGCACCGCCACCCTGCCCCACAGGGTCACGATGATGGCAGTGACTTTGGTCTGGCCTGAGGTTAAGTGTGGAGAACAGGAAGAAGCTGACCTCCACGAAAAGTACATTTCAGCCAGTGGCATGACAATTCTGCTTTAGGCAAACCAAGTGGCCAAAGAAATGGGTCATGGGGCTGAGCCCCGGTGGCGTAGTGGTTGTGCGCGGGACTACCGCCCACTGGGATGGAGGTTCGATTCCAGCTCCACGGAGCAAAGGCTGGGCCTCCTACTCCCACCACCTGAGGGCAGTGATGCCCCCCCCCCAAAAAAAAGAACAAAAAATAAAATAAAATAAATGGAATTTAAGATATATTAAAAAAAAAAAAAAAGAAATGGGTCATGTACAAGGGAACATAACAGTGTAACGGAGAAGCTGGAAGTGCAGGTAGCACAACTCAGGGGTAAGCCAGCTCCAGCAGAAGTCCTAGGACATGCTTTTCACCAACGTCTGTGACATAGACCCTACGCTGACCGACTGTGTCTCCTTCTGCAACAAGAATGTGTTATGATCAAAGGCTTTCCTTCCATTTAAATGCCAGTAAGGCCAGGGATAAGAAGGACAGAGGCAAGTTTTTGGTAGAAGGAGTAAGAAAATGAGAAATGTATGAAAATTACACCTGGGCTGAGCCCCGGTGGCGTAAGTGGTTGAGTGCGGAACTGCAGCCTGCAGGCTTGGCGGTTCAAATCCAGTGGCGGCTGGGTAACGCCCATGACCACCAGAGGCAGTGATGCCCACACACACACACACACACACACACACACACACACAAATTAAAAAAAAGAAAAGAAAATCACACCCTACTATATATCTGGCTTAATAGGCTGAAGCAAGAAAGATCAGAAAGGGGGCAAAAGACAGTCTACATTCTCGGCACGTACATGTACTGAAGAAAAAGGGAGGAACACATTGGCCGAGGAAATAAAACTCTGAATGGCAAATAAGTTGAACGATGGTGGAAAGCCGAGCTGTAACAAACGCTCAGACTCATTCTAATGTTTGAGGTCACTGCCAGAAGTTGATGCTGATTCCTGGTGACTCTGGAGCACAGGGCCGAGGTGCCCCTGTGAGTTTCCAAGGCTTTAACTCTTCGTAGGAGTAGAAAGCCCCGTCTTTCTCCCGAGGAGCTGCAGGTGGTTTTGAACTGCCGCCTTGCAGTGCGCAGCCCAATGCATGCGCCCACTATGACACCGGCCACCACACCTGCAGCTAGCCCCAGTGGCTTTCCGAGTTAAACTGTGAGTACAGAGTGGGTCTGTGTGAACGCAGCGTTCTCAAGGTCCTGGGCCCTTGGGGCCCTTTTCCTGATCAAATGCCGATGGACAGAGCTGCTGCTGATGGAAAGATTCAGTCGGGTGGGGAGCTGACACCGAGGGCCCAAGGAGAAGGGAAATGATGCCGGCCACGTGTTACAGGTGTGCTTGAGACAATCAATGATGCGTGGATTGTGACAAGCGCTGTAAGAGCCCCCAATAAGATGATTAAAAAAGGCCAGAGGCAGAGCCCTCACAGGTATGACCAGGCCTACCGGGAGCCTGGTCTGCGCCCTCCCGCCTGCCCCACCTCCATACCTTCTCTGCGTACTTCTCCCGCTTCCGCTTGCGCTCTTTGACTCGATTGGTCTCCTCCTGCTGTCGCTTCTCTTCCTGGCGCAGTCGCACTGCCAAGAGAAGCACTCAGCTGAAGCGTCTCCGAGAGGCACCAACCTGACGGTCTGGCATGCTTAGCCCCACGCTTCCAGGAAGTGGCACGACACAACAACTTTTTGAGAAAGAAAATGAGCTGAACATGTTTTTAGCAGGTTCCACTTCTCCACTGGTAGGCTTTCTTGACACCTGACCGTTAGATTCCTTACCACCTGCATGTCATCCACGTTCCACCTGAAACCAAGGTGGCCCTATCTCCTGGTGCTTACGTGCAACTTCTTGCTGTCTCAGGCAGACAACTGTGGCTTTCTAACTTGGAGGAAGAACAGGCCTGTTGGATGCTGAACAGCTTCATGGGGCTCAGATTAATCACTAAAGGCCTTTCCTTGCCTCCCTCCCTGCACCCCTTTTCTTCCCAGACTTTTCACACCTCTCCCGGAAACAGACCCACAGTGGCTACAGAGATACACTTGGTTTTTAGAAGATGAGAGCCATGTGCAATCTTCAGAAGCTCCCTCTGTTCTCGAATGGCCAGACAGGGACAGAGGCTCTAAGTGCTGGAGCAGGGCTCCCCCAGAGTCGCAGAACAGAGGAAATGCACCGTGGCTGGCGAGTCTGGGGGGAGGAAGACTTTCTAAGGCAAGCTGACATTTTATTTGAAGTCATATCTGTGTTTGGAATACATGTGAATTTTGCCTGTGCTGCACAACATACTTTAATGTGAACTTGTTTGAACTTTAATGTGAAATATGAACACAAAGATGTTCTCTCTGAATCCAGCCCTTGGCTTTGCCTGCTCCTGGCACACAAAGTCCCACTTCCAGTTGCAGACGTGTGAGCAACATCTACAGAGGAGAGAAGATAAAAGTACATACATTTCTTCTCCAACTCTTCATCATCCAGCAGAAGACTAACCACCTCTTTGGGTTTCAAGGTGTCTGGTTTGAAGTTCCCGCCAGAAATCACCATCCGCTGAATCTGAACCAAAGCAGATCAAACATCACCTCCTCACATCTCTCCCTTCTCACCGTGACCCGGCTCAGGCCTCCAGTTCTCCCATTCTTGTTGGTGCTGACAGGCTCATGCCCGTGGCCCATCCAACAGAAAGAACAAGGGGAACGCCTCCATACCGGGTGGCTAGCACCTCCAATACATGGACTCAGAAAAGAAATGAACGAAGAACAACAAAAAGAACACTTTCTTTGGAAACTAGGAAATTTGGTATATGTCGCAGAGGGAGGGAGGTCAAGTTGAGGCCATCAAGATGCAAGCCCAAGTGCCATTCTTTCTTTGTTTACAGACTAGGTCCACACACGTGTGTGGGTGTTGAAGTCTGCACATGACCACCAGCTGGATCTCGGGGCGGGACTCCATAATCATACTCTACACGGGACTCCTCAGAAACCCTAGCTCCTCCGCCATCGTGGGGTCCAGGTGCTTGGGCTTGGGTCCCGACCCGGTCGTCCGCCCCATGCTCACCTCACTCTTCTCCTTGGCTCGCTGCAGGATGCGCTCTTCAATGGTGCCTTTGCAGATGAGTCGGTACACGGTAACCTGCTTTGTCTGCCCCAAGCGGTGGGCCCTGTCCATGGCCTGCTGGTCCACAGTGGGGTTCCAGTCACTATCATAGAAAATCACCTGCACACGTAGGACAAGAAGACCGCGCAGAGTTAGCCTCTCATCAGTTTCTAGTAAGAGTTTGAGCTTAGCTTTCTTCCTACTATAATAAGATGGAGATGATAATAACTCATAAGACTAAGCTTCTCGGGCTGAGCCCCGGTGGTGTCGTGGTTGTGCGCGGGACTGCGGCCCACTGGGACGGAGGTTCAATTCCAGCAGTGGGGCTGGGCCTCCTACTCCCACTCCCGGAGAGCAGTGATGCCCACCCCCCCCCCAAAAAAAAAAAAAAAAAGACTAAGCTTCTCTCTCTTTCACTTGCCCTGGACAAAAAAAAGACATGCTCCTGTTTTTTGTTTTGAACGGTGTTTATTTTTAAAAAGTTATGTTGACAATTTGCCAGGCATTGCTTACATGTACTTTACATGTATAAACCAATTTAGATTTCATAACCACCCCATGATTGGGTCCTACACAATTCCTACTTTACAGAAGAGGGAGATGAGGCCAGAGAGATCGGAGAGTCCACCGAAGTCCACATAGGCTAGCTGAGTGGTGGGCCTCGGGTGGGTGCCTGTGCAAGCCCCCTCAGGCAGGGACTGCCTAGCTTGGTAATTCAGATATGGCTTTTTCGACATTTCCAGGGAAACAGGCTCCCACCAACAGGATCGCTTCCTGCCCCATGATGTCCAGGGAAGCAATGTTTACAGGGTTGTTCCTGGAAGTACTTCCGGCTTGCTCAACAACAGCAAACCACCACCACACACACACCACCCAACCCCCACTCTACGTCGCCTTAGCCTTTGAGATGGTTTCCGCTTCAGCAGATATACTGGACACACAAAACTCAAACCCCAAGATCAAAAAACCCCGTTCATCTCTTAGGTGTTCTCTGCTGTATCCAACCAAGTCATCGAACTCAGCCAGTGCTCCGCTAGAAATGAACCCAACTGTCTGAAGAGTTCCACCCCCTGCATCTGGGCCATCTACACGGTCTTAGTCTAGTAGGTTTACCGATCTGTCTCTACCTCTTTCTTCTCCAGTTTGCCCTGGGGATCACCAGTCAGATCCGCCGCACCTCTCACCTCTCTGCCAGGTTTGTTGTAACGCATGAGGTCACACTGCCCAACACTTGGGTCCTGCTCCACCAGGCCAACTTCACTGTCTTTCCTTTTTCAAACAATTAGGGCTCCCCCCTTTGGAAGCAGATAGGTCTCTTTAGTTTCCCATTTCTTCTTCTTCTTTTTACTTTTTTTAGGCATCACTGCCCTCAGGTGGTGGGAGTAGGAGGCCCAGCCTTTGCTCCTGGGAGCTGGAATTGAACCTCCGTCCCAGTGGGCCGCAGTCCAGTCCCGCGCACAACCACTACGCCACCAGGGCTCAGCCCTAAATGGCTTTTCAAAAGAGTTTCATAGATATGACAATCAGTTCGACAGAGCGTCCTCCTTGCCTCTGACATTCATTGTCAGCTCCCCAAGCTCCCTTCCACACCCCAAGAGACCATTGCATGTTATTGTCTCTGCACCCCCCACTCCTTCTATGTTTGACAACTGGGAAACCCACTGGAAACAAATAAAATACAAACACAAAACAAACGGCATGAAGGAAAAAAAAAAAGATAAAGGAAAAATACAAGTAAAGTATAGGCCAGAAAAGACCATCACCAATGTTTAAAATGCTGGAGAAGAGATTTCTGTGGTGGAATAGACAAGCAATATTCGAGCCTAGAGTAAGTTCAGGTTGGGTCAAGAGGGAGGTCAGCCGATCAACTGTCATGTTATACCAGGGTTCAATTCACCACCCTGAAGCTGACAATAATCTCTTCGAGTGAAGCTGAGCCCCTTGCCAGGGGCTTAACCTGGCTAGAGGGTCTGCACATGGATTTTGGGTGCCCACTGTCCTCCACAGCCCTCTTCAAATTAGGTGCTCACAATTGAAGGTCTGATACTTTCCCTGTTTCCTATTTGGATTTCCTAACTGTCATCTCTAAATTACACAGGTGTTGATTTAGTGAACTCCTCACTTAGATGGCTGCTTGTTTGAATACCAAGCCTTTAAGAGCCCAGACACTATTTTCATTGATTGCTGGGCACCATCTGCTTGACATGAAGGCAGGCATTGAGCAGGGCCATGTTATAAGCTAACTGTTCTTTGATTGGGGTTAGAGTTAATGGGAGCCTGGAATTCATCTGCTTGTCCCTGGGTTATGAATGACTGGTTTACTCTGGTGATGTTATTATGAACAAGGCCAACAACAATAAAAAACAAACAAACAAAGGGCAGAAAAACAAAAACCACAGGAACCAAAAAGAAAAACATTATCAATCACCCCCCTGGAATAACTGCACTGATAACAGCACTAATTTTTCCAATGACTTTAAAATACTACTGTAAAATCCCTCAGTTTTTCCACATAGGTCAGGATCCTGGGCAGACTCCGTGCCACGTGGAGGTGGGGAAAGAGAGGGAGAGAGAGAGAGAGTGAGCACACATGCTTGTGAGAAAAGAGCCAAACAGATCACAGTACATTTGGCTGTTTCAATAGGACGAGACAAATTCTAGCAAGTCCAGTTTAAACTTTCAGGGCGAAGAAAGAAAGTGAAGACTGAGCTCATGAGCAGGAGATCTCCAGCGGGACACAGTGTACACAGACTACTTGTCCCGCACGCCTCAGATGACTGCATGCCTCATCCCAGAAGAGAGTAGCATGGATCTGTCCAAGCCTGCGGGAATGTTTCCGTGTAAATTCATAAAGAGAATTCAATGTTATGAATCACTCAGAGATGTTTCCTTACCAGTGTTTCCTGAAACTCTCAGTAGCAACCAGATCTGATTCAACTGGGTGGCTTTTTTTTTTTTTTTTTAAAGCTCATTAACAATAAGATTAAAACTCAAGGAGATGAGCTCACAGTTTTAACTTCAAAACAAACAAAAGAAAACAAACTTAGTGGCTATTTACCCTTCCAATGGATTAAAAGAAGAAAGGTAATTTGTGAGTAAAAGAGCATTAAGTAGGATTCTATTTAGAAAAATACTTATCCAGAGAAAAATCTCAAACCCATAAATCAAAGGCTAAAACTGAAAGTAAGCTGTAGGAGCTGGACATCAGCGCTGGGTGAACGATACTGCCTGAACAGCACACGCAGGAACTAGGGCAGTGCTGGGGTGACGGCCTATCACAGTGGGACAATCATGTTTACAGAGCTTAGAGTGAGACTGAGAGAAAAACAAACAACAAATAACTATTAGAAGGCTAGAACAAGTGGCCAAGGAGGAAAGATTAAAGCAAGTCAATCCACAAAGCGTGGCCCAGCGATGACTAAGGGGAAGTGTATTAATAGCATCTTCGAGAGGTTGTAAACACTAGGTGTGGGAGCAGGGAATGTGATGGGCAGAGGGATCTGCTACACTCATCCAGGCTAAGCTGTTTCAGGGGTTATGGGAGGGAAATGGAAAACAGGAAAATTGAGAGAAGAGCCACTGGAAAAAGTTGGACTACCACTTGGAAGGTGGACCTCTTTTGCCCAGGGCAATGGGTGCAGGTGAGTCCCCTGGGAGAGCTGAAAGCGGTCCTGGGCTGTCCTGTGGGGCAAAGGACTTCTCCGAAGTGCTAACTAAGGAACACAAAGTTCCTCATTCGCTCACTCCATCTCCACTTTGCAAACAAGTCTGACACAGAAACAAAAACAAGTGGTGCAATTTATAGCAAGTCCTCAGTAAACAGACACAAGCAGGAAGCTATCCCTACTTGAGGAAGAAAAACAAAACAAAAGAAGACATTAAAAAAAAAGTGACCAGATTTTAAGTGGGACACCATTGACAGGGGGAGGGGGGCTCTTGATTAAAAATTTGGTCTACATGGAGCAACAAAAATGTTCATAGAACGTAAAAATAGTACTGTAATATATTTATTTCATTTTAAAACGCCGCAGGACGGGGGACAAGTTGTTAGAAAGTGGGACGTCTGGTCACCTTAAGTTAGGGGCAGCTGCCATCAGTCACACGAGAGAACACAGTAAGTCAGAGAATCCCGCTGTTTCTGAATCCATGTTTACACAAACTGCAGTCTTGGTCACAAGACATTGTCAGTTCTGACAACTTAGACTGACCAGCCTATTTTTTGTTCATAAATGATCCAGGGGGGTCTCCAATGAAAAATGTGAGGCAATGGGGGATGGGGGGTAGGGGGTGGGGAGAAGAGAGAAAGAAAATGAGGAGCTGATACCAAGGGCTCAAGTAGAAAGCAAATGTTTTGAGAATGATGACGGCAACAAATGTACACAAGTGCTTGACATACAATGGATGGATATATGGATTGTGATACGGGTTGTATGAACCCCCAATAAAATGATTTAAAAAAAAAAAAGAAAAAATGCGAGGCAAGCAGTTTAGCCCATTGCTTCTCAAATTTTCAAATCCATGCTGATAGACACACAGTCTAAAATGTGAGTTTAGACAAAGTACAACTTAGTATACTATTTTAATATTGCTTTCCTATTTTGGAATATATACAAGGCACTCCTAATTCACAAGTGGAACCTTCCACCTCAAATTACATGTAAATTATTTTGGATTCCAAAACTCAAAATACCCTGGGTATCTCTCTAGGCCCCAGAATGAAAAAGGGAATTCTTGTTCGAAGCCCCCGGTGAAAGGTGGCCGGGGCTGATTCTGGGAGGTCAGGGAGCTCAGAGAACCGCAGGCCCGAAGTGTCACCTCGAATCTGACTCATCTCCAAATATTACCTGCAGTCCCAATTTTTATCTGAAGGTTAAACAGAATCCTAGCTTGTGTCCCTTGTCAGCAATGCTTATCTCCCTCAGACCACCCCAGTGGCTCAGGTCAAACACCGTGGCTCCTCCTGCAAGCCCCTGCCTGCTCCAGGCACGCGAGCTAGCAGCTACCTGAACTGCCAGTGGACAGGCAGAGACTCATGACTTCTCACCATCTCTGCTGCTTCAAGTCACCGCTTTCTGGTTCTACCTTTCTCTTCTATTGGACCCCAGACGTCAGAGGGATGCCTTACCATCCATGCCAGTTCCTATTACGTACTTCTCTGATCAGATACTTCCAGGGGGCCCCATCCCAAAGTCTGTGCCGTGGTCTGCTTCGGCAACAGCGCTCACCCCCCTGAACCTGCTCTCTCCTCCGGAGGTGGCACACGCACCTGTGTGTCCAGAGAGCTGTTTGTGGCTGGCGGCCTGCTTTTCTTCAAGTGTCACCTATGAGAAGTCTTGCCAGGCCAAATAGAACAGCAACCCCGATCACTCTCTCACTCCGTACCTGTTGTTTATTTTTTCATAGCATTCATACCACTTACTAGGATTTTTTGGTTCTTATTCTACCTCCCTGTTAGAAATGTAATTTCTAGAAACGATGAGAACAAAGTGAGAAGTGGTGAAGATGGAATTCCTGGAGGTTAACACAATGCCTGGTTACAGGGGGACGCGCATGAAGCATCTGCTGAGTCAGTGAACAGTTCCAGGCATTAGAATTGCAGTCATGCACTTCCTTCCAGTGACAAACTCAAAAGTCTAGTATGGAAAAGAATTACAGTATAGCTGGCTAACTCTGAGCAGTAAGGATGGTTAGTGTTTTTAAAAGAGGCTCACAGGGCGTATTCTGAGGAGCAGTTTACACACCAGTGTAATAAAGCAGGGTGTCTTCAGAAACTACAGTGCAACCGTTACATCTGGAACGTAAGTTTTGGAAAGGGAAGTGGTCTAGCAATTAGGTTGCAATGGTAGACAATGGCCACAAAATGAAGGGCCTTGAATGACATACAGAAGAGCTTTTACCTTTTTTTGTGGATGACAGAAGAGTCTTAAGCAAAAGAGTGACATAATTAAGACAGTAAAGTCTGAACCAGTGGCTCTCAACCTTCCTCATGTTGCGACCCTTTCATACAGTTGCTCATGCTGTCGTGACTTCCCCAACCATAAAAATATTTTCATTGCTATCTCATAACTGTAATTTTGCTATTGTCATAAATTGGGCGACCCCTGTGAAAGGGTTAACAAGTTAACCCTTAGAGCATAGAGAATGGGCTTGCAGCAACATGCAATGGGGCTGGGGGCTGAGACTGGAGATAACAAGACCTGTCAGGGAAAGTGAGGGAGAATATGAGCAAGGTGGGACTGCACGCAGGCTTACGTAGAGCAGAAAGACAAGTGGGACGAGGAGAAAGGCAAGCTTACGATCTCTGCCAGGGAAAGCAGTGAGTCCCCGCATAAGAGGACCCACAAGGGCAATACCCACCCCAGTCGGCCCATCAAGTGCTGGCTGCTGACGAGGGAAAAGCAAGCATGGTGGGCAGAGCACTGGCCCCGGGGGAGGCCTCCAGCAGACCTCAGCGCCTGCAGCCCTGCCTCCATGAGTGGCGAGTTTCAGATGCCAGGGAAAGTACAGCAAAGTCCCAGAGTTGATGTCTTGCCCGGTGCTATGACACAATCGGTTTTTAATTCTTGAAGACAGGCAATTTTAATGCACAGCAGCTATTAAAAAAGGATAGGTGCAGGGCTGAGCCCTGGTGGCGTCGTGGTTGTGCGCGGGACTGCGGCCCACTGGGACGGAGGTTCAATTCCAGCAGTGGGGCTGGGCCTCCTCCTCCCACCACCGGAGAGCAGTGATGCCCCCCCCCCAAAAAAAAAAAAAAAAGGATGGGTGCAGCCCAGAAGTGGAGACGGGGCAATAGGAGACCTAGCTCCAGCCTGTCGCTGTCCATCTATTCAAACTCGTCAGGCTTGGACTCAACAATCCATGATCCTCAGGGTGGGGACGACCTGGGTGTCTCAGACAGCCACCAAAAAGACGGCTGAGAGCCATCCATGCCTTTTATGAAACCACTGACCACTTACTCCTTTTCAGAGAGGGAGTATTTTCCCACAGAGAGAGGTAGGAAGGGTGAATAATTTCATTTT
>PVJH01029278.1:0-26240 GCA_004026705.1 Nesogale talazaci
CTATTTTTTTCTTACATGGTGTGTACCTTTTATTATATTTGCTAGTCCCTCTATGCCCAGAAATTGGGCCTTTAAGTTTGTCCCAATTTCTCACTGGTGAGCCTTACAACTCTGGTTTACATTAGGTCTCTAATCCATCTTGAGCTTGTTTTTGTGCATGGGGCAAGGAATGTATCTGGTTTCACTCTTCTACAAATGAAAATCCACTATTTCCAGCACCATTTGTGGTTTTTGGTCCTTTGTCAAAAAATTGTCTGTAGGTGGAGACAATTTTATTTCTGGGTTTCCTAACCTGTTCCGTTTGTTGTGTGTGTGTGTGTGAGAGAGAGAGAGAGAGAGAGAGAGAGAGAGAGAGAGAGAGACGTGCATCATTGTACCAGTGACTAAGGTGTGACTAAGGTGCCTGTGTAGTAGCGTTTGAGGTGGGATAATACAAGGTCTCCTGTTTTATTCTTCTTTTTGCCGGGTTCTTTGTTTATCCCGGACATCTTCCCTTACCATTAGGTAGTCTTAAGATTTTTGCATTATTAAGTTTTTGTTGAAACTTGATTTGTAGCCTAACACGATTTAATCTAGAATATGTACTGTGTGCACTCGAGAAGAATATATACTTTGGTGTTGTCAGGTGAAGTCCTCTGTATATGACTAGGAGGTCAGGCTTGTTCATCGTGCTGTTTAGCTCTCCAGCTTTTTTATTGAATTTCTTTCCTGGTGATTTGTCTTTCCTTGAGAGTGGTGTGTGGAAGCCTCCTACTATTATTGAATTGATTATTTCTGCATTCAACTTTGTGACAATTTGATTGCTGTATTTCTAGAATCTTCCATTAGATTATATATATATATATATATATATATGTATATATATATATATATATTACGGTTATGTTTTCCTGGTGTCATATTCTGTTAATCATTATGTAGTGTCCATTCTTATCTCTCCTGATGTTGTTTTCCATGAAATCTATTTTATCAGAGATTGCCTTATTTCTTATGGTTGCCATTGGCTTGGTAGATTTTTCACCATCCTTTGAATTTAGTCTACTTTTGTATTTGAGTTTAAGATGTGTCTTTTGTAGCATCCTATCAATGCATATTGTTTTCTAACCCCATCTGCTACCACCTGTCTTTAGATTAGTGCATTTAGGTCATTGACATATATTGCTTTTGTTGCTGTCATTTTGCTGTCTTTATGGTTGGTTTCTTTTCCTTTTTTTATTGTGTGTGGTTTTATTAGCATCTTTGTGCTTCTATTTCTGCTCTTTGTTTTGGGTTTAGTTTTCTTCGGGCTGCTTTCATAATATTAGTTTCTTGGTAGTGTTGTCTTGTCTGATGATGCTCATGTTTGTCTGCTGATATTGACACTGTCCATAATGATCTGGTTAATCCTTCTAGTAATTACCGTCTTGATTTTATGAATTAGTTTACTTTCACCACTTTACTTATTTCTCCCTCATATTTACGCAATTGTTTTGCTCTAAATAGGATTCTTGATGAGCATTTTTGTTTCTTCCAGAATTACATCTATGTCACTCCATGGTCTTTTTGCCTGCATAGTTTCTGCAGACATATCCGAGCTGATCCTTAACAGTTTTTCTTTGTGTGTGACTTTTCTTTTGTTCTTAGCTCCTTTCAGAGTCTCTCTTTTTCTTTGAAATTGTGTAGTGTAATTATGATATGTTATGAAGTTTTTCTTTGGGAATCTATTCTATTTGAAGGTTATCCCAGTGTCTTAAATAGTTATTTTCTCCTTATATGTTGTATTAGGCTGGGTAGACGAGAGAAACAAATTCATAAGCACTCATGTATATAAGAGAGAGCTTTATAATTGTACATTAAGAAAACACCCCAAACCACTCCATTCCAAGGCCATAAGTCTGATATTGGCCCATACATCCAATGCCAATCTATAAAATCCTCTTCAGAATCACAAAACACATGCAATGAAGCCAAATACAGGATGATCACAAGCCAGTGGGTAGAAAGTCTTTGGAACCAGTGACGTTGTAAGCATCTCAGTGCTGGCAGGGCCCTCTCTGCGACTTCTCCAGCTTTAGAGGTCTAGTTGCATCCATGTGCCTTGTCTGACTCAGGGCACTAGGGTAGTTTCATGTGTCTTGTCAGCCGCAGTGTCTCCCAGGGAGGGGCAGAGACACAGAAATGTCTCCCATCCCCAAGGAGGACACTCCCCAAATTCCAAGAATCCTTAGGAGAAGGCCATGCCCTCACAGAAGTCTCCTTGTCTATGTTCTGATTGACAGAGTAGACTCCACCTCTTCACTCTTAATCTCCAACTTGACAATGATATAACTACATTTGTAATAGGAGGAAATTTTCTACAGTGAGCTCTTATACTATTTTCTCTGTAGATTTCTTTTTTTTTTTTTTTTTTTTTGCTTCTTCTTACTTCAAGATCTTGATGAGGTGTAGGTCCTCTTGGTAGTGACCCATACCATTCTCAGGTTTTTTTTTCCAATCCCTTCACTTTTTTGTTGCCTGTTTCTATTGTCAATTGTAGTCAATGTCTTGGAGCTCACTGATTGTATTTTCCTCGTCTTTCATTCTATTCCTCAAATATTTTACTATGTTGCTAATCCTTTTTTGTTATTGTTGTTGCTAATTCCATTATCTCATTGTTCATCTTCTGGGTTTCCTGTTCATTTTAATTTTTCAATTTCTTTTGTTTTTCTCATGAGTGCGCCCCACATATCTTGAAATGGCATAAACATCCTTCTTTTGAATTTTGTGCCTAGTAGTCTCAGGTCCTCTTCTTCAGCCTACTTCATTGTGTTTGAGTGCTTTTCAGCCATGTTTCTCTTTCTTCATTTGAGAGTTTACTGTGGTTGACAGCTGTTTCCTCATTATCATGTTATATTATTATCATATTATTATCCTATTAGTGCTATGTGAGTTGATAAGTTGTGTAGAGGTAGTTGCTTCTGTCTAGAGACAGGGGAGAGGTGAAACAGGAGCTAGTGAAATGAAGAAAAGGTAAGAGAAGTAGAGAAAGTGGAGAAGAAAGAATGAAAGTATTTGTAGTAATGATTAATAACTATCTGGATAGGCCATAGATTTTTTTTAATTATTGGCAAAATATATTTTAAATGCAGTAATTGGAATTCATGAGTTTCATGAAAACATGAGAGAGCAGAAAGAGATAATGAGTGGATGTTCAGGGAGATGGGCGGGTGGGGAAGCCAAAGACTCCAGGGTAGTTTGGTGTGGATGCTGATATTCTGTTGCTATAACAGTATGCATGTGCGTTTGCCAATACCACGGGGGCAGGGAGCTCTTGTTTGGTGGGTATACAGGAAGTAAAAGAGAACTAGAAAAAATAATTTAAGTATTATAATAGAACAAAAGTGCAAAGCCAAAGTTCCTGCTCCTTTGGTTGTGTGTGTGTGTGTGTGTGTGTGTGTGTGTGTGTGTGTGTGTGTTCCTGCGTGTGCTCCATGGGGAATATGAAGCACACAGGTTGGGGAGGGTGCCAGAGAATGAAGCAAGAAAGAAGGAGGAAGGGAAAATAACTGGAGAAAAGTGAACCATGGCTACTGATTATGCCTGCATTAAGCTGCCCATGCAGACTGCTATCCACGAGAGTCCTCAGCGGCCCGTGCGATAAGGGGTTTGGCTGGCTAGACTGTCTCAGGGGCTGAAAAAATCAGTACATGGGAGGAATAGGGGAAGCCTTACAGAAGCAGCTGGTCCCTCTGGTCCTTATTAAGGGGAGTCTGTGAGCAGGTGTTGCTGCTCTCACACTTTAAGAAATTTGGTTCTACTTAGCTTTTGAGTTGGATTTCTTGCTGCCTGAAAGTGCAAGATATCCCTCCTACTGGAACTTCTTCAGTACTTGTTAAGATCTTCTCATGCTTGTTATCTAGCAACCATAGTCTCCTGTTAACTGCTCTAAATGTTTTTTGTTTGGTTGTGTTGTGTTTTTTGGGCATCACTGACCTCTGGTGGTGCGGGAGCTACCCAGCACTGCTTCTGAGAGCCCCCGCTGGATTTGAACTGCCAAGCCCGCAGGCTGCAGTCCCGCACTCAACCATTTATGCCACTGGGCTCAGCCCGCTCTCAATGCTTTGAGATACAGTTTATCTTTTTTTTATATATAAATAATTTTACTGGGGGCTCATACAACTCCTATCACAATCAATACATATGTCAATTGTATGCAGAGCACATTTGCACATTTGTTGCCATCATCATTCTCGAAACATCCTCCTTCTATCTAGGCCCCCAGTACCAGCTCCCCATATTTCCTCTCTTCCCATTCTCCCTCCCCCATGAACCCTTAACAATTTACAAATTGTCCTTACTTTGTCATATTGTACGCTATCCAATATGTTTCTTCACCCATTTCCCCAATGCCCATACACCAGAGAGGAGGTCATATGTAGATTCCTGCAATAGGTACGCACTTTCTACCTCCACCTTCCCTCCACCCTCCTGGCATCACCACTCTCCCCATTGGTCCTGAAGGGAACATCTGTCCTGAATTACCCCTTTTACTAACTCCAATGTACATCCCCTGGTCTAGCTGGATTTGTAAGGTAGAATTGGAATCATGATAGTGGGTGGGAGGAAGCATTTAAGACCTAGAGGAAAGTAACATATTCCATTGTTGCTACACTGTACCTTGACTGGCTTGTCTCCTCCTTACAATCAATACATATGTCAATTGTATGGGGCTGTTGCTTTACCCATTGATGGACTTTGGTTCCCAATCTGTACACCCTCTCATTTATATTGATATAATTTTAGTTCTTTGATGCCTGATACCCAATCCCTTCGACACCTCGTCATCACACAGGCTGGTGCGCTTCTTCCATGTGAGCTTTGTTGCTTCTGAGCTAGATAGTCACTTGTTTACTTTCAAGCCTTTAAGACCCCAGACATTATATCTTTTCATAGTCGGGCACCATAAGCTTTCTTCACCATATTTGCTTACACACACATTTGTGGTCAGCAATCTTATCAGAAAAGTGGGCACACAATTATATGATTTTTAGTTTCTTAAAGCCTGATTACTGATCCCTTTGACACAAAGTACAGTTTTTCAATTATTTTTGTGCTCAGGATTTTCTTGCCCTAAGAAATCCTTACCTCCTTCAAGACTATGAAGTCATTCTTCTTTAATTTTTCTAGATGCATTATAACTATTGGTGTCACATTCATTTTTGTGAAGTTTCAAATTCTGCATGTAATATGAGGTAGATGTCAAGTTCTTCTGTTTGGTTGATTGGCTTGGGTTTTGTTGTTTTTTTTTTCTCTATTCATATAGAGGAAGATATATGAGACTTTCCCAATGGCATTTTTATTTTATTTTATTATTTTTTGTGGGGGCATCACAGCCCTCTGGTGGTCGTGGGAGCTACCCAGTGCTACTCCTGAGAGCTGCCGCTGGATTTGAACTGCCAAACCCTCGGGCCGCAGTCCCACACTCAGCCACTTATGCCACTGGGGCTCAGCCCTATTTTTTTTTTGTTTAAGCCTTAGAAACGCCACAGTGAGTCTGAATTGACTTAGAAGCAATGCATTCTATATGCATATCTGTTTGTTCTCATGCCTGCCTTTTCACAATGAATTACATTCGATTTCATTAAAAAATCAAATATATCTGTAGGTCTATTTCTGAACTTACCATTTTGTTCCATTGAACCATTCTTTTATCCCAATGGCAATGCCATACTCTCTTAATTGCTATATCTTTCTATTACATTGAATGTCTGGTACTTGTTAATTAGTATTTTCCTATACTTCTTAAAACATCCTGTCAGTTTCTACAAAATAGCTTGATGGAATTTTGATTGGGACTTTGTTAAACTTGTTGAGATATTGTGTGAGATTTTACATATTAGCCATTCTATGTGTCCTTTGAATATGGTGTCTCTCCTTTTATTTATATCCTTTTAATTTTCTCAGCAATTTTTTGTTTTCAATGTAGAGTGTTATACATCTGTTGTTGAATTTATCCCTAGGTAGGTGAGACATTACAATGCTCATGCAAATTTCCAATGTGATATTGTTAATACAGAAATAGGATTTTTTTTTTGGTACCTCACATCTGCAATCTTGCAAAATGTGCTCATTAGTTCTAGAAATTGGTTTTTCGTCTCTATTGGATTTTCTACATGGACCGCCTTGTCATTTGCATATAAGGACGTTGTGCACCTTTCCTTTCCAGTGTGTACCTTTTGTTCCTTCTCTGGCCTTGTCAGTGGTTTCTAGCGCAATGCTGATGAGAAATGGGGAGAAGCTTCGGAAGCTAAGGGGTGGGTGCTGCTTAACCTTTCACCGTTGGCAAGGCATTCGCTGTGGTGTTCTCCAGATGCTCTTCCCAGATCAAGAAGATTCCCTCCGGGAGTGTTGAGTTCTCTCAGGTGCTTTCCCCCCGCACCTTTCAAGTTCATCCACTGCTCCAATCCCAACTCCCATTGTCTAAGTGCAGTCAATTATAGTGATTTCCTGGAACAAATTCCATTTGGTCCTGATGATTATTACATTTGTACCTTTTTTATCCTTGCTGGACTTTGTTTGCCAAGACTTGGTATAGAATTTTGAATGTTCTTTCTGGGTCTTTGACTCCTTTTCCTCCTAATGTTGGCTTTTGGCATACCAAGGCCTTGCTACTCTCATAAGCCAACCGTGGTCCTCCCCATCTTCTTGCACTGTGAAGAGCTTCTCTGCACTCGACCCTGCCGCTCAGGCTCCAGACTCCCTCATCCTGCACGGAGACACTCATTGACCGCTGTCTGCTTCCTAGGGGTTCAGGACTTTCCTTAATCTCACCAGCTGTTCAGACAGGTCTTTTATGCCAACATTCCCTGTACCTCAAGGCTCAGGCGAAACTGGCCAGTAGCCAGCTTTCATGCAAAGTAGGGCTGTTGTTTTGCCCTGTTCCACCTGCCATTCCAGCGTGAGCCATCAGAGGGTGGCAATCCCACAACAGGTTTCAGAGCCCACCCTCCCGAAGCTGGAAGCCCTGCCTGGAACCAGGGCCTGCTCAGGGCAGCCAGCTGATTCTGGCCATGTGTAACCCTCCTGTTCTTGTCCCCCTGCCTTGTAGGTGAGCATACCAAAAGCAGAAATGAAGAGGCCCTGCCTGGCCCTGGGGTCAGGCCCTCTGTCCACTACAGTCATCCCTGGAACTACCCTGGTCCTGCCCATGCCCATGCCAGGTACTGTCCTCTCCATGCTCCCAACTCTGCTCTGGGCAGGGCCTCTGGGCCCATGTAGAGGGCTATTCTTAGCTCCCAGGTCCTAGGGGTCCTGACTAGCTCAAATGGACCAGCTGCAGGGGTCAGGGCAGCCAAAATCTCATTCGGGTGCCAGGCCTGTGTGTATCAGGCTAACCAATGCTCCCAGCATACATGCAGTCACCTCCCCTAGCCCTAAGCTCCAGACCACATAGCTTTCTGCCCTGCCACTGGCCAGCTGGAAAACTCTGGACATCACAAAGAGCTGTGTTTATGATCTCGCTTTGAAGCAACCTATCCTGCCTGCCTGGGCCCAGTGCCCTCCTCCCAGGGCCAATTAACTTCCACATCCCCCTCATCATGACAGGCAGCCCTGGGTATGCCAGCAGAGAACAGGGAAGGAACAATGTGTCCGTGCAATATTTGCTTCCTTTCTGCTCGACACACGCTTATGTCCCATTCTTAAGACATTCCTAAGTCCCAGTGGTGTGCACTCATGACGCTTCCTCTAGTTTGCTGAATTGATTGTCAAGACATTGTCACGACCTTGCAAAATATGGTGCCTTGGCATTAAGTGTTTCCATTCCCTAATGGAAAGAGATGTTTAAAAGAAGTCTATATTTCATCAATGGCTCTTGACTTGATAACCTTACTTCTTGTTTTAAGCTGCAGAGATATGAATTATTTACAAATTGGAAGCTAAATCTGACCTTTAGTTTTCTGTTGTAAGTGCCCTCCCCCTTTTTAAGGGGAAAAAAAAATTGGCTATTTTAGTATCAAAGAATTGCAAATACTCAGCAAGCTCTGCTCAATATTCAGAAAAATAGGTCTCTCTGGATTTAGCCAATGATTAATGGAAGACAGATGGAAACACATTCTTAACCGGAGTATTCTGGTTGTTTTGCACGAGCTGCCGTATGGCCATGGTTTTTCAGGGAGGACATTTTTAGCAGTGACTGGTCTCTTAGAAAGGCCACAAAGAAGGTGCTAGAAAGTACTGAGTGAACAAATAAACTCTTCGTAACCCAAAGGCGGAGAGACTGTCCAGGGCGTCATCTCATGAAGGGTGAGGGAGGCAGCCACCGCGCTGCTTCCGGGTCCCTCCGGCCCTCCTGCTGACTTGGGTTTCTTTACAACCACATGCGCTGAGGTCCGTGATCTCCTCTATCACCCCTCCCTCATCACATGAGCAGTCTTCCCTTGGCCACTGACCCGCAGATCGCCCCGTGGGCAGTCCTCCAGATGGACGTGCTGAGGGCCAGGCTTCTCTGCCGAAGCCTCCCCCGCTCCTGATCCCAGAGAGGCATACAAACGGCCCGCCCCCGGGACCCGAAGGCACGGTCTCCTCTGCTGGCAAAAAATGTCAGGCAACAGACTGCCTCCTGATGCCAAGATGTGAATTATATAGTTCTTTTGTACTTCAGAGCATTACTGGGACTGACTAAATCATTTTGGTTTAAGTGTGTTATTCCACTAATTCGGTTAGAATTGAATTTTCTAGGTGATTTATGCAGAACCTTCTGCCCGGGCCCAATGTTGCTGTTAAGATATTAATATTCTCTGTACCGTGCACCAAAGTCTGTTTGGATTTGGAGTCATGTCGTCTCTGTTTCATGAGTAACATTGACAGCTGCTCTCACAAGCTCTCCTCCATCTTGCACTGAACCTAAGGTTTGCAGTCTCTCTCGCCTGTGAGTCCTTGCCTTGCAGTCGTCTGCAAGGCAGAGTCTGCTGCCTTGCATGGCCTTGCCATGGGCAGTCGTAGCTTGAAATCACCGAGAGACTGTATATGTTAAGGAGAAAAATAAACTTTTGCTTGAAAACAGTGTGGAAAAAATTGTTTTCTTCCTCTTCTCCCGTAAGAGCAGGCCACTTGGGGTCTCTTAGGAAGGCTCAGAGCAGTGAACAGGCCAGGCCAGCCACCCCAGCTTTGCGTCCACAGGCGGGCTGCCACCCCTACCCCCCACCTTGAGGGGCAGGAAGTGGAATATAAGCCTGGGGTGAGGCCAAGGATGGCAAAGGAAGCCTACTGGCAGGGCTGTACCTCCCATAGCCGGGTGCTGCCAGCCACAACTGCCGAAGTCCCGACTCTGCTGGTGGGTAAGGATGGGGCCCAGCAGTCACCTGTACCCACCCAACAAGCCCCCAGACTTGGCCAGCTTGGAGGCCCGGTTCTGCTGCCTCCAGCCCGAGGCCCCGCTCCGAGCCTGACTGTCAAGACACCTAGGAGGCTCTAAAACCTGTTGCATTTTCCAAAGAAGTGGGCCAACTGAAAGGCACCTCACATGCCTGGGAAAGACGGCTGATCCCTCTGGAAACTTCCTGGACCTGGGTCAGCCTGAACTAGGCTTAGAGAGGACCCCCCCCCCCCTCTAATTTTCCTCAGGGATTCTGAGTTTGCTGAGCAGCACAGGCCCAGGGCAGATGGCGACTCAGTATGAATGCTCGTGGGAAATCGGTGTGTGTTGCCAAAGGCACTATTGTCCCATGGCCCTCGGAGGCGCGACCTCCGTGGGTCACTTTCATGCCCATACTTAGGCACTGGGGATATGAGAAGTCCCTCCGACTGGGGCAGTGCTGAAGAGTTGTGCTTTCTGGCCCTGTGACTCACAGCTGCAGTTTGTTCATTCTTTATGCCCACAGAGACAGGGGCGGTGTGGGGGTGGGGGGTTGTGGAGAGGTTCTGCTCTCATGGCGGTGCCCCTGCAGACCTGCCGTGCCACACTGAGTACCCGGATTAGCATTGAACATGGGCAGAGAAAAGCTAAAAATGCTTCCCTGCTTCAGGTGCCAGTGCTCCCCCAGACACCGCCTGGGGTGTGGGGTTGAGGACTCGGCTGCCAGCTGGTTTTCCTGTGCTTTGTTAAAGCAGAGGTGGAGGCTGAGGGGACAGAAACCGAAAAGCGGGACTCTGTTCACGCTGGGACTCCACCCTAAGAACCCACAAGCCCTGGGCCCTCTGAGGATATGATGCTTTGGCACAGCCTGGTCCCATCCGTGTATGCAGCTCTCCGGGGACACAGGCGGGACCTGACCTCCCTCTGCCCCCGTTCCTGACCAGCCCCAGGGATAGAACCCTGCACTTGGGGTGTACTGAGCTTTGGCGGTTTTGTTTTCTAGATTCTGAGAGTGAGAAGCCAGACTGAGCCCAGGCAGGTCGACCCGACCCAGACGCCAGGCCTGTACCATCTAGAGCGAAGAGGGAGCCCTGGGAAGTAACTGGACCTCCGGGTGTGGCCCCTCTTCCTTGTCCAGCTTACACTTTTGTAACCACTTTCTACGCATTTTTTATTCACAATTGGAGACACAAATGTACAAGAATAAAAAATATTTTGGGGGATAAAGGACTTTTGTTTTTAAAACTTTTTTTCTTTCCTGGCCTTCAACACACAGTTAGTTAAGAGATCTTTGAGTAAAAGGATGGAAAAAACACCCTCCCCCGCCCCCTCCCCTGGGGTCTAGATGGCAGGTTGGGGGGAAGGGAGGGTCAAGCAAGGGGTGAGACCTGTGGCATTTCGGAAACAATAGGATGTTCTCTGGTTTTGGACACCTTTCTTTTACAGTTTATCGATTCGCTCGGGCTCCTCGGGAAGGAAGCTGGGACAGGGGTCAGATGTGGGACAAGGCTGAAGTCTGGGCGCCTGTTTCCAGAGCTCCGGTTATCTACACATGCTGGGGCAGCCCTGCCCTTAGCAGGGCAGTCTGAAGACTTCTGCCTCACGGCAGCATGGAGCTTTAGCCTGGAATTGCCTTGGGCTTCTCTGCCTGGTAGTCCTTTAGCACACGTCACCAGCACCACCACATCGGGTCCGGGTTGTGTGTCCTTGGAGGCCCAATACGGTTCTTCCAGGAGCACAGTCAGCAAAGCATCGTGTGCTCCTTGTCGGGCTGTGTCCCTGGGTGGGAGGGTGGCGGGTGAAGGGGAGGTTCAAAACCCACCATGAAAAGTGAGAAGGCCTCATGTAACGTGGCCGGGGAAACAGGCAGTGATGAGTCTACCACCCGCAGGGAAGGCATGGAGCAGGAGTTTGAACCTGGAGTCCTGGGATCTGGAGTCAAACTTGGGGTCCTCTGCACTACAATATGGATTATTACACTTAGTCTCTAAAACGCAGTGTTTTCTCCGATGAGAGGCATGTATAACGAACTTCGGATTTCCGCACCCACAGACCGTCAGTAGCACTAATCACACAGTTGAAGGCATATCAAATTGTCATTCTGCCCGTCACAGCAGAGTGACCCTTCCCTCCATATTACCCATGCCCAGTTGGCTTCCCATTCACACCATCTGAGCACATGCCCAGCCTACTTCTCTTCCTGGGCAGGTATAGGGGGAGCGCCAGGAAATCTCCAGAGAACATGACCTGGCTCTACCAACCTACCAACCTGGGGCACATAACCTCGTTCTGTGTGGCCACGATGGCAGGGAGACGCGCCCAGGTCTTTGCCCGCAGGTGAGCAGCAGGCCTTAGTCCAAGTCTGAAACAAGCAGCGATGTCTGGCTATCAAGGTAATGACTCGGTTCATTTTTGTTGTGTGCCAAGCTGGTCTCTCTCAACAACACATGTATTGAAATAATCCTTTCTTTTAAAGCAGGTCGTACCTGAGCTCATCGGAGCCATTGTAGAGAGCGGTGATGAGTTTGCAAACCCAGCAGCAACTCAGGGCCTCACACTAGCCTTTAGCAGCGAGGCCTGGAGGGCGAGGAATTTCCCCAGAATGCCTCGGTAGGAGCACTCAGAGACCTGTCCAGGGTGTTGATTATGCTGGCTCAAGGGAGAAGCAGGAATGGAGCACCTGTCCAGTGTACCATGTGACCAGAAGACTCCCCAAACCATGCTCTCTGCAGGACCCTGTCCCACCCACCCCAACCCCTGGACCCCAAGGCAAAAGACCGAGGCTCAGAAAGCAGAACACATCTCCACCACTACCACCCTCCTTACCCCCTAACTCCAGTTCAGGAAAGGATGGGTCCTCTTGCTTCAAGTAAGACCCTCTGAAAGCAGTCCTTGACGCCACGACACCCACACGTACAAACGGCTGGTCAGGCTGCCTCCCAGGAGCACACCTTCACCTTGGTCTTCTGGTCCCCAGGAGCTCTCCCCGACCCACACGGTAAGCCCAAATGCAGGCCGCGAGTCCAGCACTTCCCACGAGCACAAGCAGTCTCACCTCTGTGCCTCGCCCCTATTGTTCACCTCTCCCTAAAGAGTCTCATTTCTGGGCTTAAATTATTTTACCCTCGTGGAACAATGGTGAGTGCTTCAGATATCCAGAGAGGCATAGAGAAAGAGAAGAGACGGGATGGAGGAGACCAAGAGAAATTTGTGGCTTAAAAAAATTGAGATAAACGAATAACCTTCTCTTCCCTTTACTCGGTCCCCTATAAGCGACTGGGGAAAGAAAGCCCCCATGACCTCTACCAGTCATAAAGCATCAGCATCCTAGACGCCGGAGGAGCACTGGAGGTCAATAGGTGAATATACAAGTTGCACAAGAGCTAATCATCCTGATATGCTGAGAATGGTACGAGTTCTTGGTTGAGAAATCAAACATTCAAGAATTACTGCAGGGACAGAGCCTTAGAAGGGACAGTACAAGTCAAGCCAGCTGCAACTTTCTGATTCCTCCTTTTTCCTCATACACTATATTCAGCCTGTCAGCCAAGCCTGTTTTCTCTACCTCCCAAATAAAGTGGGAACCCATTCATTTCCCCACTAGTCCATCACCTTCCTCTGGTTAAGAAAATGTCTTGCATGAAAGATTTCTAAAAGTCTCCTCCATTCAGGTCTCCCTGCCTCTTTCTACTACAATAGAAGGACAATGTTACAGTAAAAGATTTTTGCTTCTGGCTGACATAAACCAAAGCATATGAATAAAAAATTACCAAGCATATGAAGAAACAGAAATATGAGAGGAAAAAATTCATCAGGAGAGGAAAAAAATTCTAAAAATGGATCCAAAGCTGACTATTAGTTTAGAACAAGCAGACAGGAACATTAAAACAACCTTCATAACAATATTCCACATCGAAGGCATAGTGAATCATGAGTCAGTCTGCGAACCAAAAGGTCGGCAGTTCGAAACTCGCCAAGAAGAGTGGGCTGGTGGTGTCTATCTCTTAGACACACAAGTTGATAGTTGCCCCGAATGAGGATACGGCCCTGTAGATGGACTACAGTCTCACAGAGAAGGGCAGAGGATGGGAAGGACCTATCATTCATCTGAAGATGACTTGTTCCCAGGCCTGCATGCAGGCCAACCCATCCAATTGCCATTTTAGGGGGCATGTGACACCAGACCCATCGATGCCCACAGAAGTCCCAAGTGATGGATGGAGGTCTGAGCCCAGCTTAATTTCTAAGGTTGTGTTTTAATCTCTCCGCTACATAGCACTCCTGACTCTTCGTGTCAGAATCAAGTGATTCATGGGTGCCTCTCACCTATTGTAGTCCATATCTCAGCAGCTGTCTTTATCATTATCCTGGGCCACCAGTAGGTCACAGGATGGTGACATTTTTACAAGTCTTCAGTACACCTGAGGATTTCCCCAAGTCCTAACAGGCCAGTATGGTCCATTTCAGAGGGAACTTTGTAACACAAAAACCCAAGTTAGCTTGCAAATAGAAACAGGAAATCAGCACCAGTGTGTATTACCAACTTTCTCTTTCTGGTCACCTGCTCCAACTTGGCAAAGGGACCCGTGAGACCCCAATAAGCCACGAGAGTTACCAAGAATGAGGCCAGCCCTGTGTCCATTGGCCCTGGCATGCTGTCCCTGCTACTCTCCATGCTCCCTAAAATGGATTCAGTGGGCAAGTCAGGGGGCCAGCTGCAGGGTTTTCCCCAACTCCTTCAGTCATTTCTGTCGGGCAAGAACCTTGTCCCTGGAAACAGTGTCTAGGACACACCAAACTCGTGAATGGTGGTAGCATGCCATGCTTCCTGTAAAGCTGGCCTGACACCTCCCAAGGCTTTCACAGGCCTTGACACTATCTCTAGCCCTCACCCATTGGCCTGCAGTTTTCACTCTGCCTAGAAAGCCTTTGCACCTGAACCCCAAATGTCATAGCTAGCAGGCAAACCTCCCTCTCGCCACTCCGGCTGGGTTGTGGACCCAGAATGAGAGAAGAGAAGCCATCCCTGCCAGTGCTCCCTAGGGCGGGCCTTACACGCAAAGAGCGAGACTGGTTTTAGTGTCTTGCTAGAGCTCTAGTTAAAACATCTTCTGGTTCTGACGTGATTTTTTTCCCAGAGGTGTTTGGAGAACTCTAAAAATAATTGCAGCATGTATTCGAAAATGTCTGGGTGGCTGAGCTCCAGGAGGCAAAATCAGCCTCTAATTACCATGTTCATGCAAGGCCCTTGCTCTTTCTGAAATTATGTGGTCAGCTGCCAGCAGAGGGAATTCTTGCAATCCTACTCAGTGCAAATGAACTCATGGGAGAAGTTGGCCCTTTCATTATCAAGTGTCAGTAAAGCTAATTATATTCCTCTCCTCTCAGTGGTCTGCTCTGGAACTGGCTTCTAAAAGCCAAGACCGGCCCCCACTAAAAGACACCTTTGATCCTCTGTGCCTAATTCTAATCCACCCTGTCCATTTAACCGCTAGAGAAACAGACACTTGAGATATCCCAGTTCTTGTTACGTTAAATGCTAAGGGACTAAGAAACTGTCTGCAATATAGTACTCTTGTGAATAGAATTCTTTGCAAAAATTTTATTTTCTTGAAAAGAGAGCAGGAACTGTCTGAACCAAGAGGAGTTGCAGTGAAGGCCAAGCAGAAAAGAGAAGAGCAGGTGGCTGCCCACACGACTGTTTGTCCCATCACGATTGCAGGAATATCCCTGAGCCCATTTACCCCTGCCTGTACCTTTGCACCTTCTCTTTGAGCTGCACGTAGAATGTACAGATCTTACTGTGTCTCTCGGAACCGGATCTCTGGTTTCTGGCTCAGATGAGCCTTGGATTGAGTACGTTACTGCAGGGCTTACATTCATTGGTTCCTGAGAGGTACTCCCTAAAAACCCTTGGAATTTAGCACCTGCAATTCAATAGCACACTTAACTAACAAATTATACCAGTGAGGAGATGAAGGGACTCTGGGGTGAGGGATGACCATATCAGAAAGACACACTACATCTGTGATCATTTCATGATGAGGACCAACTTCAAGGCAGAGTGACCGGAATTTGTTTTATGTAATACGGTGACAATTAAAGGACTTAGACATGTAAACTCCATGGGCCACCTGGTTTATAACAGACATCCATGCATGTGGAAGGGTAGCACATCCTATTATGTAATATGGAAGTTCGACATTGGAAGTGTTCCCGGATCTGGCCTTTTGGGTGGGAGGGGATTTCAGCTGAGACGAGGAGCCTCAGAAAGATGAAGCATAGACACAAAATGCCTAAGGAAAGCTTCAGGAGGTAGAGATTGCTACAATCAGTGCCAAAGATGCCCCAAGCTTGCAGAACAAAAAACAATGTAGATGCAAAGGTCTTCGGGCATGACAGAATGTTTAACTGGAGAAGTTTCACAGTGGGAGCACGCTGTGGGATGACTCCTCATATTCATTTTCCTGTGAGTCAAGTCACAGTCACAGGGGTGCCTGCTTCACATGAGAACAGAGCATGAGAGCCGGAACATGGAGGAGGTCTGGCAAACTCCAAACATGGCTGTTAACAATGGGAAGGCAGAGGGGCAAACATCCCAGAAAACAGGCTTCACGAAACCCAGCCTCATGGAGCATCCACTGCTCCTCCACATCCTCTAAAAAAAGGGAATCCAGTGGTAGCAACTCTTAGTCTTCCTTCTGCCTGCATGCTTTCCAATAAGGAAGAATGTGAAGGACTCTGAACCTTAAATATGAGCACGCAAGAGAAAATAAAATAACCTGCTAAAAGCTATCAGCCCTTGGAGAGGGAAAGAGACTGATTTCCAACAAACTAGGCAAGCATGCTCCCTAGACCATCTGCTACAAAGATAAATTACTGGCTAGAGTACAGAAAGGTGAGAGGGACAGTCATATGCAATCAGATGGAGGCAAGCAAAAAAAAAATGATTGAGGCAAGGAAAGACACAGGAAAAGTGCAAGAATTAAAGGAAAGACAGATAAATATTTATTCAAAATCATCAGAGAAACAAATCCAGGGAAACTCCTAGGTGTATAAGAAAAAGCTTTATATACATGAGCAATTAAAAATTGAATAAACATCCCAGGCCAGTCCAGACCAAGTCCGTAAGTCCAATATTAGCCCTTTTGTCTATACCAATCTATAAAGACCTCTTCAGACTCAGGAAATACATGCAATGACACAAAATGCAGGAAGACCACAGGCCAGTGGGTGGGAAGTCTTGTGGATTCAGTGGCATTGCAAGCATCACAGCGCTGACAGGGGTCTCCACGTGATTCCTCCAGCACAGGGCACTAAAATAGTTCCGTGTGTCTTGTCAACTGCAATGTCTACCAGAAAGTGACCACAAAGAGAGTGTGTCTCCCACCTCCAAGGAGGAAATACAGGAATTCCCGGAATCCACAGGGAAAGACCATGCCCACACAAAGGCTATACAATGATTGCTAGGCTCCACCTCTTCACTCATAATCCTCTCAAATTGACAACAGACTATACAACTACCACACTGGATTATATGAAGAATGCAACATCAGGATTGGAGGAAGGCTTATGCAGATGACACACCTTGTTACCTGAAAGTCAGGAGGACTTGAAGAACTTGCTGATGAAGGCCAAAGATTGCAGCTGTCAGCATGAATGACAACGCAATATAAAGAAGACCAAAATCTGGAGTAAAGGTAGTTGTTGTAGATGATCAAAGAGTTCATCTTGCTTGGATCCACAATCAATCCTCATGAAATCAACAGTCAAGAAATCAAAAGACGCGTTGTATTTGATAAATTTGTGGTGCAAGACCTCTTTGAATTATTGAAAAGCAAGGATGTTACTTTAAGGATTAAGAAGCACCTGACCCAAGCCAGGGTATTTTCAATCGCCTCATATGCACGTGAAAGCTGGGTTTTAAACATAGAAAAATCAGTGCATTTGAACTGTAGCGCTGGTAAAGAAGACTGAAAGTACCATGGACTTCTAAAGGACAGAGCTTCCGGAATTGGTAGAAAGAAGGCCAGAGTTCTCCAAAGCAGATTTTGTCTTACATCCTTTGGACACATTGTCAGGAGAGACCAGTCCCTGGAGAAGGACATTATGCTTGGTAAAGTGAAGGGGCAGAGAAAGGCCCTCAACTCGATGGATTGACACAGTCTGTGAGAATGGGCTCAGGCATCAGAATCGTGAAGATGGTGCCGGACCAGGCACTGTTTCTTTGGGTTGTGCAAAGGACTTCTAGGGGCTTCAACAGACTGGATAGCACCTAACAGCAGCATAAGTAGATGCATGCAAAACCTGAACGAAACAAGGGAGACTGAAGAGAAGCGGTGCATATGAATTGTGATATTGGCAACCAAGTTGACAAAAAAGCCTATCACAATTCACCCTTGCTAACTTGGCACCTGTACATGTTTTCTTAAACATGCTCAATACTCTGCAAGGCGATAAAAAGTCACACTTGCACCCCTGCATAAAACCAAAAATGCACTATCCAAGTTGCACCTTATGTTTTATAAATGAACAAAGCTAAATTATTTGATGTGTGTGTATAAGGAGGAACTTCTCCTTTAACAACTAGAGCCTTTGTCTCTGCAACTGATATCATTTAAAACGCTTTGCCATTTAAAACACTTTGTTCAACTTCCATTCCATATTTCCATTACCCTCAGAAAGCGCCTCAGCAGGTTTTTGTTCTTGGCTTGGTGAAGTGATTCAAAGTTTCATTCCTGAAGGGAATGTGCCATTCATAGTTATCTCAAAATTGGTTTTCTGGAGTTTACCATGGACTTTAATGACAAAGCATGACCTACTAAAAGATGCCATAAGGAGTATCCCGGATTCTAGACATAGTCCTCTGTGCCTCTATTTATTAAATTATCAACTTAATTTCCCCTTGGTAATCAAGATCAATCACACCAATCAACACAATAAATCCTTCTTTGGATGTTAATCCAGGCCATGAGAAGCTTAACATGGCCAGGAGGCGTTCTTAACATCCAGTTCAATTGAATCAATGCTGCATTTCCTGGTCAGAGTTTTCCTCTGTTTGAAGCTAAGATCTCCAGACCAGAAGAGCATAGCATCACAGGGACAGTAGCCAGAACTGTTACAAGGGGCTCATCTAGGGTAATAGTGAGTGGTGCCACTGCCATTCCCATCCCTTAGTTCCTGGATCCATGAACCCCAGCTATTGGAGAAGCAGCATCATGTATGGGGTACTGGTTTGGGGCACGTACAATCTCCTGGAGAACATTGCCCTAACCCTGCAAGGTATTGTCCCTTAGCTGACAGCGAGTCTTTGGAAGACCACTCCATCATTTTATCAAGTCAATTGCTTCAGGCTAATGAGGTACATGGCAAAACCTTTGTGTTCCATGCGCACGGATCCATTGGCACACTAAATTTTCTGTAAAGTGAGTTCCATGATATCTGGGATAGCATGCCAAAGAATAAGGCAGTCTTAAGTCCACACTTGGTAGTTCTAGCAGAAGCATTTTCATGCATGAAAGGCCAATGCAAATCCAAAGTATCTCTTCCAGTAGAACAAAGTGCTGCCCTTTCTATAATGGAAGTGGTACTATGTAATCAACCTGCCACTAGGTTGCAAGTTGATCTCTCTGAGGGATCACTCTGAGGTCCCACATCTTAAGTTCAGCTTCATCAACCTCCTTCATTCTCTTCAAGAATATTGCTTTTAGTTTCCTATTTTCTTGGACAGAGACATTTCTAACTCCTTCCACTTGGTTTTTCCTGCCACAATAGCCCTTAATCCATATGTCAGGGATCCTATAGACTATATATACAAAGGTTCTCAACCTGTGGGTCATGACCCCTTTGGGGGTCAAACAACCCTTTCACAGGGGTTGATCGATTCATAACAGTCACAAAATTACAGTGATGAAGTTGCAACGAAAATAATTTTATGGTTGGGGGGGTCACCACAAAATGAGGAACTATGTTAAAGGATTGTGGCATTAGGGAGGTTGAGAACCACTGCTATATAGGGATTCTTCCAGTTGTTGACTATGCTTATTGCAATTTTGCATTCCAGACTTGGAGGGAAAACCACAGGATGGCTTTTGAGAGCCCACTAGACTCCCATGAAATGCTCCTGGGTTAAAATGACAATAATCACATGATATTTATGTGCTCCTAACGAGGCCTACTCTGAGGCCTATGAAACATTTTGGGTTTCTTGGGATTAATTTCGATTCAACAGTAGTGTCTAATTATTCCTGGTAAGTGTGATTACTTCGATCTCCCCCCATGAACAGGGATTGTGTAAAATCACTTTGGGGAAAGCAAGGATAAAACTAGTAGTGTACACTTATGGTAGTGTAGTGGGTTCATTTTTCCAAAAAAGGGGACCTGAGCTCCCTTCTTTCAAGGGATTATAGGTTTGTAAAGTAGCTCACATCTGGGAATTGATTGCAGGCTTGTGGCTCTCTATTCTGGCAATTTGACTGCCATACACTTGATCAAGAATTTTTCCACTTGTACAGATCCAATAAATATTTAGTAGATTACCCATCTATTTCACATCTAGTAACACCCTTCTTTAAGTTCCCAACGTCTTAAGTCACTTGAGATACCCAATTCTGATTACTACTTTGACTCTGCTGTCCCTTGTGACAACCATACCTGCTTTGTATCTGTCAATTAAATGCTGCCAATTGGCCCAATTGTAGTAGGTGCCTTCATGCAAATATGACTTACCAAATAGAGCAATCACCTCAGTCTTCCGAGATGCTGGGGATCATTTCACAAATTTTTCCTCACTTTTATACTAAAAAGTGCGTCCTTGCAGACTCACACTCTAACATGCCGATTTGCCTTAGTAGGGCAGATCTGGTTGTAGGCCATCACACAACCTATGCCGCGGAGAACCAACCGAATACACCATTGGATGATCTCCTCGTGCCTAGAACTGAAGCTCTAAATCAAGAATCTGTGCTGATCGTATCAGTAAACTCTGACTGATTCATTATCCCCCACTCTTTCTGTTTTCTGTATCTTGCATTTTGATAGGAAGTGCCATCTTTTTTCAATGATTTTATTGGGGGCTCTTACAGCTCCTATACCATCATTTGTAGCAAGCATATTTGTACACATGTTGACATCTTCATTTCCAAATATTTTCTCCTTGAGCCCTTGGTATAAACTTCTTTTCCCTCTCCTTTGTGTTTTTAAAATAAATCATTTTGTTGGGGGCTCATACAACTCTCAGTATGAACAATACAGACGTCGATTGTATGCAGATCACATTTGCACACTTGTTGCCATCCTCACTCTCAAAACATCCTCCCTTGACTTTGGTCCTCAATACCAGCTCTCCATATTTCGCCCTCCCTCCCCCTCCCCCATGAACCCTTAATAATTTACAAATTGCTATTATTTTTTCATATTGTACACTGTCCGATGTGTCCCTTCACTCACTTCCCTTTTGTTCATACCCCAGAAAGGAGGTTATATGTAGATCCATGCAATTGGTTCCCCCTTTTTACTGCATCCCCCATCCACACTCCTGGTGTCACCACTCCCACCACTGGTCCTGAAGGGATCATCTATCCTGAATTCCCCATGTTTTCAGCTCTAGTGTACTGGTCTAGCTGGATTTGTCAGGTAGAATTGTATTCCACACTCTTAATAACCATTCCTACACATATTATCCAGGTTTATATTTGTGCATATTAGAAAAACTAGCATAGTGAAAGATTCTAGGGAGATGTTGGCAAACCTTCCCTCATCAATAGAGCAAGAAATGCAAGGAAACTGTGCTCAGCTTTGAGAAACTTGACTGTGGGAGCAGAGGGAAGCACAAACACAAAACACCCAGTCCAGTTCAATTCAGAGTGACCTTACCGAAACAGAATTTCCCCTTTGGGTTTGTAAGATTTTGCATCTTTCTGGAAACAGAAAGTCTCGTCTTTCTATCATGGAGCAACTGATGGATTCAAATGGTTCACCCTTTAGCTTGTAACCCAACACACAGACAAGGACCAATGAACTGACAATGATCGGCATAGAGTTAGAAAAATCTCACCCCACCCCACCCCACCCCCCTCACAACCATACAGAACTTTGACAGCTCTGGTTAAAGGAACCAGTTTCTCGAATCATGACAACCTTTGACTGTACAGAGACAGAACCCCAACTTTTCGTTCTAAAATCATCAAGGCAGTTGGCGTGTCAGAACCTTCCTCACTTGGATACTGCCAGCTGTTAGTCGTGACAGATTCTATGCAATGAAATGTGTCCTATTGGGTCACTCTGCCTGCTTCTCTGCAGACGGCCCCGCAGCTCAGCCCTCTGAAACCAGCAGGAAAGATGCCCAAGGATGTCAATTCAAGTCTGTCAGCTTCCACTTTGAGTTGGTGCTGAGGATTGTTGACAGAGGCTACTGTGTCCCTGAGAGTAGGCATCTTTAGTGGAGCTTACACTTAGAGCCAGTAGACAGCAGCATGGACTCAGACGGTAACAGCACAGACCCCTTCCTGGTGATCTCCCCACATGGATACTGTCACCTACAAGCTGGCAGTGGCTTTCTACAGAGGGTTTTACAGTGGATTCAGTTCCCAAATTCAGCATGCTAAATGTGTCCCTGCACACCCACAGCTCTGCCCCCTGAAACCAGCAGCACAATTCTCCCTGGGGGGTCAATTGAAGTGAATTTGCTCTCGCTCCCAGTTGGCATGGAAGACTGCTGTCTGAGCTCCGCCTCCTCTATACTCTCTCACCCATGGACAACCCTGAGAAAATTTGCCATATCCTACCATCCCCCTAACCTTCAGGCCACTGCATAGCATAAACATAATTGAGTCACCCCAAGTACCTGACCCAGTGAAGTCATTCACCCACAGGAACTGAATGTAACTGCTAAACTGATTCTCACTTTGGGTGGTTGCAGCCCCCATCCTAAATCTACCTAGGGTTCCCACCCTTCTCAATGAAACACACTTGACTCTTGCCCACATCGGTTTCTGTGCTCCTGGCAGAGTTTAGACCTCAAGCACCAACAGCTCTTGTTTCTATCATCTTTTTTCTTTTTCCTTCCCTTTAAATCTTCTCTTTATTTCTTAAAAACAAAAGCTCATACCACTCTTACAAATCTTCAACCAATATTACCTTTTCTTTCATCCTTTCAAAATAAGGATTTTTTTCCTTCTATTTTTTTTACAATTCATTAATCAGAACTACCTAATTCTTCTTGTCTCCTTCCACTATTACTTTTCTTTCTATGCTTTTATCTGTTCACTATAGCATATTCTACTCTCTCCCCCCATTACTTATTCTGAGATGTCTATTATTCCTCAAGTGTACCATTCAGCATAGTTAACTATCTTGACACAGCCAATCTCCCTAACTCCCCTAATAGTGACACTAAGGTGTCAAGGAACCAACAGGAAATAGAAGTACACACACAATAAAATTTTAAAGCAACAACAACAAAAACTATATGAACAAAACCCATACCTAAAAGAAAAGGCTGGAATTGAAGAAGCTATTGAATTACCAGAAAAAAGAATCCAGAAGAATGTCTACTATGCACATATAAAAGGAGAAAAAACAGTCTGAAAAAAAGAATGGAAAGAAATGCTAGAAACCTCACTGCAAGCCTTTCAGCATTAGAAAAACAATCCATGGGATCCATTACACAAACAAGGCAAAGATCTACATGATCATATAATAGATGCACAAAAGGCCCTGTTCTAATAAAAAAAACATACAATGAAATACCAGGAGGGGAAGAAGAACATGGGGAGAGAGAGGAAACTGATCACAAGGATCTGCATATAGTCCCCTCCCTGGTTGACAGGCAACAGAAAAGAGGATGAAGGGAGACATCAGACAATGTAAGACATGGAAAAATAATAACAATTTATAAATTACCAAGGGTTCATGAGGAAAGAAGGGAGGGGGAAAATGAGGAGGTGGTACCAAGGCCTCAAGTAGAAAGAATGATGATGGCAACAAATGTACACATGTGCTTGACACAATGGATGGATGGATGGATAGATTGTGATCAGAGTTGTACGAGCCCCCAATAAAATGATTTAAATAAATAGTATAACAGAAGTTCTTTAACATAATAAAGGTTATATATGATAAGCCACAGCCAAGCTTGCATGCTTAATGAGGGGAAACTAAAAACATTTTCCCTGAAACAACTGGAAACATTTTATGCATCATACAGGAAGTGTTTACTAATCCATCAGACAACTAAAATAAATCAAAGGAAGATAAATAGATAAAGAGAAAGTGAAATTCTCTGTTTTACGCTGGACTACGCTCTGTTTATAGCTGGTGACACTTAAATACGTAAGAAAGAGCATTGTATCAGGAGGTTTTATATACGCGGAAAATATCACAGCCCATTCTAACTCAAGACTCTAAGTCCAATTGTAGTCCATAAGTCCCTCTTCAGATGCACGCAGCCACAGGCAATGATGCAGCATGCAGGAAAATCAGAGGCTCTGAGTACAAGGTCGTGTGCGTCCAGTGGCATAGCTCATCCTGGGGCTCAGGATAGCAGGTCTCAGGATGGCTCACCAGCTGGAAAGAGAAGACAGAGAAACAAAGAGAGAGGGTCCCAGGACAAGTAGAACTGCTCCTATGAGTTTCCAAGACTTTGACTGTTCACGAGAGTGAAGAAAGCCCATCTTTCTTCATCTTCTTCTTTCAGGAGCAGATGCTGGTTTCAAACTGCAAGCCTATTGGACCACAGCCCAACACAGACCCACTACATCAGAGATCCCTATTCCATAGAGAAAGAACTCAAAAGACTCTCCAAAAAATTGTTGGAAGCTACGAAGGGGTTTTGCAAAATAGGATATAAGAATAGCAAGCAGGAATCCATTAGATTCTTGTATACTAGTGAAGAAAAAAAACCTCACTGCCACTTCTGACACTTAGGAATCCTGTGGGACAGGAGAAAATTTCCCTGTGGGTTTTGGAGACTGTGAATCTTTACAGGGCTAGAAAGCTTCTTCTTTCTCTGAAGGAGTCGCTAGTGCCCTCCAACTGTGCAGTTTGCAGCCCAACACATAGCCCCTATGCCACCGGGAATCCTTACAAGAAAAGAGAAGTCCCCCAAAGACATTAAGAAGACAATGCCATTTACAATAGTCACACAAAAGATGAAACATTTAGGAATAAACCTAAGCAAAGAAACAAAAGTTCTATACAAAGAAACTACAGACCACGATTATAAGACCAAAAGTGACTTACATAAACAGAAGAATATTCCTTTTTCATGGTTAGGCACACTTAATATTCTGAAAATGGCTACTTAAAGCAATCAATAAGTACAATGCAATTCCAATCCAAATTCCAAATTTATTCTTTAAAGAAAGGGGGGGGGGACTAATTGAAACTTTATATGCAGAGGGAAGAAACGCAGAATAAACTGCAAACTTCTGTAAAAGAAGAAACAGGTAGGAGGCCTCACTCTACCCAACCTCAAAATCTACTTTACAACCTGGCACTGGTCCAATGATAGATACATAGATCATTTGAATTTCTGATTCAAAATGACACTCGTGGTCCATTTCAGCTCCCTAGTGCCTGGGACATCTATCTTCATGCATCCCATTTCATTTTTGACCACTTCCAATTTTCCTACATTCATTCTTCACACTTCGCAAATTCCAATCCTTAGGAGATTCCCGCAGCTATTTCTCTTGACTTTGAATTGCGCCCCATCAGTACGTGAAGATTCCCAAAGCTCCACTCTCACAAGTTTTACCTGGCTCATGTCATCATTATCAACTCCCTCCAAGACATCATCTCCTCTTCCGTCACATTGTGAGCGCTCTTAGACCTGAGGGGCCCATCCTCAAGCAGTATCACATTCCGCTTTTTTGGTTTTGGCTTTCAGTATGTGACAATACTTTGAAGCTATGCAGAAGGTTTTCAGCAACTGCTTCCTCCAAAGTGAGGAGCCACGTCCTTCTTCATTGGCTGTACTTAGTCGGTCACCACATGCTTGTCGGTTTGTCATACTGCGGTGGCTTGTGCGTTGCTGTAATAATGGAAATTATGGTATTTCAAATGCCATTTCAAATACTGGTATTTCAAATACCAACAGTATCCCTCAAAGTGAACAGGTTTCAGCAGTTTCCAGACTAAGACTAGGACAGGCAGACTAAACATTGTGAAAATCTCATTATTACCAAAAATACTTTGGAAATTCAATGCAATTCTGATCCAAACCCCACCATAATTCTTCAATGAAATGGGGAAAAATGAATGACCAACTTTATTTCCTCCCCAATAGCTTTATTATTAATCACTAACTTTATGTGAAAAGGAAAGGTAAATAAAAGGCTAAGTAAAACACTATTAAAAATGTTTTTAAAAGTAAGAGGCCTCAAAAAAAAAAGTAAGAGGCCTTTCATTCAAAAATCTTGAATACTGCTATTTTTTTTTTGTGGGCATCACTGCCTCTGGTGGTTGTGGGTGCTACCCAGTGCCGCTCCTGAGAGCCGCCGCTGGATTTGAACCACCAAGTCCGTGGGCTGCAGTTCCACACTCAACCACTTAAGCCACTGGGGCTCAGCCCTGAATGCTGCTATTCTTATGTGGCGATGGTAATAAAAAGAGCCTGGATGTGGCAGTCATGTACTTGATGTCAATGTCATGATTGGAAGTCTAGAGGTGGAGTCTAGCCTGTCCATCTGGAGACAGCCAATGAGACCTCTGTGGGCCTGGCTTTCACTGAGAATTCTGGGAAGTCTTGAGGCATTTCCCTCGTGGAAATGAGAGACCATCTCCCCAATTGTTGGAAGTCACCCTACTGACAAGACAAGATGGCAGCCTCCAAGAAACTCAGAAGAGCCAGAGGAGAAGCCACACGAGTTTACCCCGGTGGAACCAGACCTCTGAAGCCAGAAAAGCCACAGAGAGACCCCTGAGA
>PVJH01029279.1:0-26241 GCA_004026705.1 Nesogale talazaci
AGGTGTTAGAGGAAAATCCATGGAAATGGTATTTAGAGCAGGATTATGTACCTGGATTTGATGTCTAACTTATCAAAGTGGTAACTTTCCTACCGTGGAATATCAGCTTTTCAGGTTTAAGTTAGGAAATAAGTCCCAGTCATATTTCCCTCAATGTTAGTTTCCCACACACAGGTACTAGAGATTAGGACCTGAATATATCTTTTGATTGGATCTGAATAAACTCATAGCAGAGGGCAATGTTTAACTCAATGAAAATGAAAAAATTATTTCAAATATCAATAGAGAAGATATATAAGCCCAGAACTTATTTTATGCCTGTTCTATAGCATCACATTTAATGTTCACAATAATCAATAAACTATGATGATAATAATAACTTTTATTGAACACTTACATGTTGGGTACTGTTTGAATGGGTCCTGCATAGTGTTCACAATTCAGGGTTGCTATATAATGAATTGTTTTATATGACTCTGAGTAAAGGTAGTTAGAGTTATGTCTCTGTAACTTTCACCAAACAACTCTTTTTATGATGGTTTGCCAGGGTAAAACAAAGTAGGAGAAGATACTAAAGGTATTATATAGCTCCGTTGTGAGTTATAGTTACCAGGGTAAATTGTGATGGTAAAAACTTGGAAATCTAATGAGAGGATTGGTTCAATTTGCCATCCCATTGGATTTGAAATAAACTGGCTCTGAAGTTTACTCTGAATATTTCACTACCATCAAGGTAGATGAGCCAGGGGTGAGCAAGTCCTTTTTATTCTGAGATTCTTGAACATTGGCCATCCTTGATTCAGGACACAGCGGTGACATCGAAGGAACTGCGGAGGACTGGCAAGGCATCACAGAAGAATACACACTCGGGATAAGACTGAGGGACGGCCTTCCCATGGGGCATGTAAAGCTGCGCTGCTTTTGACAGGAGCCTGGTTTATGGAGTGAGTGCATCCAGGCATCTGATAGAGAGAGCTAAGCTTAATGACCCTCAGGGCTGAGAGCCTTGAGACATGCATTGGCCACCCTAACAGAGCTTTGTAACCTTATCTGAGCAAGGCAGAGGTCAGGTCAAGGAGTTGGAGATAAAAAAGATGCCTCTCTGTAGGCGCTGTATAGTAGAGGCTATCCTACCTGAATAGCTGCATTATGGGAATTTCTCACCAGTTTACTTTCTTAATAAAACCTATACTTGTGAGGTTAGCTTAGCTTATCTAATAAATTAAGCTTAATTTATTTAAGCTTAAGCTTAGCTCTAACTTAATTCAGCATCACTAATAAATTCTGTGTGACCATTGCAACTAATGATCAAACCCAGGTGAGAAGTAGCAGGTGCTGTGGAAGGGGCAGGTTGTAACAGAGCTGAGAAAGAGAGTGGGAGCATGAGAGGAGGTTATCTGACCTCAACCTCTGGTAATTGGTCTTAGACAGCTGAAGATAATGATGTTGGTGATTCTCTCTCCCTCTTGTGAAATCAGAGAAGGTCAAAAATCGCCACCCTCACACTTACATTTTGGAAGCAAAAGTGGATATATTAATGATTCATACTTGCCCATAGGTGCCTAGGAAGATAGACCAATTGGTATATCCTATAAAGCACTTGCACTCTGCACACCTAGGGTGGCTATACAATGGCATCAACTCAATGGCAACAACAGCTCTTGTAAGAAGTTTATGTGTAGGGCTGAGCCCCGGTGACGTAGTGGTTGTGTGCGGGACTGCAGCCCACTGGGATGGAGGTTCGATTCCGGCTCCCAGGAGCAAAGGCTGGGCCTCCTACTCCCACCACCTAGGGGCAGTGATGCCTTAAAAAAAAAAAAGGAAGTTTATGTGTATTAGCACACTTAAATCTCATATCAATACTAAGAAGAAAGATTTTTTTAAGAAGAAAGTTTTGTTTTTTCGTTTAAGAAATAAAAAGAATAGCCATGGAGAACTGAAGTCATTTGCCAAGATGTCAAAGGCAGAGCCAGACTCTGAAGCCAGTTTTAGACCTACACTGTACATATCCCATTATGTTAGTCTGGGTTGACTAGAAAAACAAATCCAGAGACACTCATGTATATATGAGAGAACTTTATATCAAAAAGTCATTATGCATCAATAAAACATCTCAACCTAGACCAGGTCAAGTCCATAAGTTCAATATTAGCCCACATGTCCGATATTAGCCAATGAATTCCCCTTCAGCTTTATGCAGCACGTGCAACAATGCAGGAAGACCACTACTGAGTGGGTGGAAAGTCCTATAGATCCAAGAGCAGTAGACACATCTCCGGGGCTCTGGCTACATCCAGTATGACTCCATGTGACTTGTCAACAGAAAGGTGTAGCATAGAGAGTGTGTGTCCCGCCTCCAGTGAGGAAGATAGGAGCTCCAAGAATGCTTAGGAAAAGGCCATGCTTACACAGAGACATCATTGGCTATGACCTTATTGACAAGGTAGCCTCCACCCTTTCACGCAGTTGACAGGAGATTATGCAAGCGCCACACCTATGATTAGTAGTTCCCAAAATATGCATATAAATAAGCTAGTTTTCAGAAAAGGCATCATGCCCTAGGTGATACACTAAATACGTGCAAAATCTAGAATTCAGGCCTGACTATTGCTATCCCCCCAAACATGCTTTTTACTCAACTTTATTTATTTCTTTAGTACAGACCATCTTTTAAGGCAGCAAACCAGTCGTTAAGGGGGTGGTTTACCCTGCAATGCAAGTGCTTCTAGGGTTAAGGAGAGTTGGTGGTGTGGCGCTTAGGTGTTGAGCTGCTAACTTCTCGGTGAGAAGTTCAAAACCACCAGCGACTCTCTAAGAGAAAGATGAGGCTTTTTCTCCCCATTAAAGAATTACAGTCTCAGAAACTCACTGAAGCACCTCTATCTTTTCTTACAGGATCATGATGAGTCATTGTCGTCACAATCAACTTGATGGCAGTGAGTTTTGTTTTTGAGCTAATAAGTTAATGCAAGTGATCATGTTAAGTCCAGACTTAGCTATTCCCTGTCCACGGTGCTGAACAAAAGCCCAATGTAGCTGTCCAAAGGGTGGGGGGAATGGGCAACACACATTTTGGTGGCCCAAATGTTAGACTTGTTTCTGGATCCATTTCACCCACTCATTCCAAAATCGACAACAGTTTTCCCCTATCATTCCTACACCTTGACATACAGAACATGTGTTGTGCATCAGTCTTTACTCTGCCCACCTACAAAAAAAAAAAATCACAATATATTAGTGTGATGTTACCTAGTCTGAGATGGAGAAAGTGAACAGTGGCTTTATTTAAAATAGTTTGTGCTGTACTAAATATTTAAGTCTAGGTATACTTCACATGCTGTCTTTTTATCCAATATTTGTAGAGTGAAAATGACATGACCTCCACATTTCCCCCAAGGATACCTGCACAGAGTGGCTATCATAATGGGTTTGGTTGGGCATAGGAGCAATCGTGAGGATGGCCCAAGGTGGAAAGCCTTACAGTCTGTTATGCATAAGGCCACTCTGGGTTGAAACCCACTTGGTGGCACCCAACATCAGTTCACCTTTATTAACAACTGAATAACACGCAGTTCCAATTTGTTCTGAAAGGGCCAGAAACAAGAGTCTTGGGACAATAAATAAGGAGTTCTGGTGGCATAATGGATTAGGCATTTGACTGCTAACACAAAGCCGTCTGAGGCCAACAGCCTCTTCAAGAGAGCACTGAGACTGTCTGCTTCTCCACCGATGTATAGCTTTAGAAACTCCACGGGAGAGGGTCCACTCTGTGTATATGGTTGCTATGACTTATGGTCAGCTCTCTGGTAGAGAGCGTGGAGAAGAGAGATGCAAACATTCTGAAACCCAAAACGAGTCTGTCAGTTACAATTCTTCATTACAAGTAAAGTGTTCCTGTTTTATTCCGAAGGCATGACATCTCCACCTGGGCACAGAAGCTCTGAAAAGAAAGGTTACAATTCTTCTTATAAAGAAGCTTGAAATTAACTTCACATCTGGAATACTTAACATGAATTATCCATTGACATATACATATTAAAATGTGTTCTGAAATGCATATTGAATAATTTGAAGAAGAAAATTTTAGATCCTCAAAATGTTTATGAAAATTTCTATAAAGTCATACATGTTTGATGCTCTAAATTGCCTTCACACATTCCATATTCTGCCTTTTCCATTTGCTTGTTGTTGTTTTGTTGTTGTTGTTGTTTTTCCACTTGTCTCAAGCTGTGCTATGGCTTTTCATTATCCAACTGATAGCCTCCATATATGTTACGCAGCCTCCCATACCAAAATGGCAAACTTCATGCTAACTCCCCTATTGAGTTTCCAAATCTTTATATCTTCTAAAGACTGCGGAGTGACTGCGGGGTATGAACCACTGGCCTTATGATTGACAGCTCAATGCATAACTAGCCGTGGTAATTACAGAATTTCATGTCAACTTGATAAATAAATATAGGAGTGGAGTCTAGCCTGACAATCAGGTCACAACCCGATGATAGTTCCTTGTGTGTATGGCCTTCTCACGAGGGTTCTGGGAACTTTCTCTCTTTTCTCCTGAGAGGTGAGCCACATTCCCTCTTGGGTTCACCTCCCTGTTGAAGAGCCACACTCAGGGAACAGGAGGAACTGGATGAAGACCTGCCCCAGCAATGAAATGCTTCCATCACCATTGGATCCATAAGGCTTCTCACCCACCAGCCTGTAATCCTCTTGCATTCAGCCTCATTGCATGTGGCCGCATGAGTCGAAAGAGGGATTTATGGACTAGCATCAGCCATATGGGCTAGTATTGGACTTATGGACTTGGTCTGGTCTGGAATGGGATGCGTTCTCAATATTCTATTGCTATTTCATGCAAAGCTTTCTCTCAAACACATATAGATGACTAGGGAATTTGTTTCTCCAGTCAACCTGGACTAACAAACCAGCTAACCACCACATGTCTCTATATAACTTCCCTTGGAAGTCCCTAATCCCTAATTCTTTCTCAAATATTTATTTCCTTTTCAGTCTTACACTGTAATTTGTTTGTCAGTATTCTTCTCATGTTTAGAACTAGGATGATAAATAAATAAATTGATATCATTTAAGAGCTGAAAAATAGAATGGAATGCCATCTCTAAGAAAGTTGAGCTGCCGTGGTCTACATCATGCAACTTTAGAATCAGGACCCCAAATAATCTCCAGAACAGACCTAGGAACCAAGGCATCAGGAAAACAACAACTTGTGTTGAATTATGTAATCTGTCTATAGATGGTAAGGAATCCAGAATCCCATGGTCTCCTGCCACAGCAAATAAGCAAACTATTTCACAACCCCATCAGTAATCTCCACCTATCTCCTCTTTTCTGAAATTTTCTAGTTTAACAGGATAAAATCAACGAGACTTCCAATTAAGAAGGATTTTTTAAATCAATATCTTTTCAATTCCAGAATTCTAATGCTACTGTTATCTGGAAATACACTGTTGAAAAAAAAAGTCATAAGAATCCTTAGTTCACACACTTGGACCCATATCTGAGCTGTGTTCAAATAGGAATCAGAGACTAGAGGCTCTAAATTGAGTCTGAAGCCATAACACTGGGCCAAGGGAGAGTGCTGCAGCGAGTGCTGAGAACAAAGACTAGAGACAAAGTATGTCTTCATATCTGGTGCAGAATTGATTTTCAAGCCATGAAAATGTTAGTTAAGGAAACACTGACATGAACTAGGACAGAGTCGGGGGTGGGGAGGGTCGGTGGAAAATAGCAAGTGCAATTTCAAGTTTATGAGAAATGGAATTAAAGTTAAGAGAAGGAAGGCGATCTATTGTTGTCCAGAAACTGGCAAACAGCACTGCCACTGCATCATTATAGTGGCAACGACCTGCTGTGTTCATTTGTCTCCGAGCTGTCTGACCTAGGAGCTGGGTGATTTATCTACTCTCCACCGTTTCAGCTGGGCCAGGCCAAGAGGATAACTTGGAGAAAGGGGTGGGAGTGGCCAGGCCAATGAACTCCATATGTCTTATGCTAGAGGGCATGCTCATAAATCAACCAATACTACACATTTATTTCACACCTACTATAAAAAAATCTCTGTGCTGGAAGGCACTGGTCCTACGAAGACTGAGGATAGAGTCAACGGCTTTGGAAAATTTACAATCTGGCCACAATTAAGTATGCAGATATCAAATGAAGAAGGTATGCTAGCTCATGACTGAAGACAAGTCACTGGAATACAGAAGAGTGTTGTAAATTTTAATTATAAAGAAAGCTTCTGAAATGAGGCATCACCTGATTAGAGCTTAAAATGTAGGTAGGATTTTCATCAGCAGGAAAAAATATATATGGATAAGAATTTTGAAAGAGTGAAGAATCAGGGAAGCCTTGAAATCAGGGATAGGTCAAATATATTCAGAAGAAGGTACATTGTGCATCTAAAGCCATGGACAGAATCTGGATACAAAGTTGATAATCAACAAGATTTCCGTAGAATATACAAGGATTGTGAAGGAGAGAGCCACTGGTATTAGAAAGCTTATAATCTATTGGCAAAAATTAAATATATATAGAAATAAAATTCAGACAACAATTGGAATATATACATATTACATATATATATATATATATTGGAAAATAGATAACAATCACGTCATCAAAATTTGGGTAATTTGCACCATCAAAATCAAATTTCTGTATTTCTGACCACAATAGGATAGGCTGATAACATTCAAAGAAACAGAAAAACGAAGGGTTCTCTCACTCTGAGACTTTCCTAATGTGGTAGGTATGACATTACCAAGTATAATACTTTATCATTCAAGCCTGCTCTCCTCTTGGAAAATTAATCTGGTGCTGAGGGTCAATTTTTGTAGGAAGAATGGAAAGTCTATAAAAATTTTTTCAGAAGTTAGGCAAATAAAATTGCATGTACTTTTTCTGTACTCCGTGACCTCATTGTAGACTTGCCATTCCAATCCAGCACAGCACATTCTCACTGTGTGAGAGCACCTGCACAGCACAATAATTTATTCAAGTAAGAAAACAGATTAGAGGGGCAGCGGAAAAGTGAGGATTGCTCAAAGTACAAGAGAAAGAGAAGCATCTACTTTAGAGAAGGGCTGTCGTGGGGAAACCAAATGGACCTTAAAACGTGGCCTTTCAGAGGTCATGGTTGTAATATAGAAACTTTGTTTGCATTACAACCAACTGACGCTGGTGGATGTATGAAGAGAGCAGGTGAAAACATACAAGCACCTCAGTGTGACAGGTATGTCTGCAGCACAAGACCCACCCTCAAGAACGAAACAAAATGGTTACTAGAGCAAACCAGGCAGAATGATATCGGACACTTTGGTATCATTCAACTAAGGAAGATTCTAGAGGATATATTTTTTTTAATGTCAGGCAGAAGGAAATGCACTTCTGCACATTGAGAACAGACCATCCTGTTAACTAAGAAGATGCTTTAGAAGGTGTTCAGTAGTCTCCTAATTTTCAACCATGGAAACACTCATGTGAACAAAGCATTCATATGAACCATCACCCTGATGTTTGCAATGTTGATATCTCCAAATCCCTTGGTTCCAGCCACCAAACACCATCCTGATTTTCCTTCAACATTTCTTACCAATCTCCTTCGGTCTCTTTTGCTGGGCACTCGTTCTTCTCTTCCTTCCTGATCTGATTTCCACATGTTCTTCTGAAATTCAAACACAGTGTGCCTCTTCTGGTTGTTCTGCTTCGTAAGAAATTCCAGGAACTAGAATGGTGAAAGTTTAGAATTAAAACACTGAGAATCCTGGCCCCACTCCCTAGAGAATGACCTGACAAGAAAGACAGTATATCCAACTAGTCTCAATTTTAGGTTTCTTCCCAAGAATACAATAGGTAATAAGGTAGTTTCTGCTTATGTCAGGTTTCCAGTGTGGTGTATATGGTCCAGTGTTTGACTGCTAGCCAAAAGGTGGTTACTCAAACCCACCCCAAAATACCTTGGAATATAGTCCTGGTGATCTGCTTCTAAACCAGCACAATAAAACTCACTGCCATCCAGTTGATGCTGACCCATAAATGACCCCACAGGACAAGGTGGAACAGTCTCTGCAAGTTTTTGAGTGTGTAATTGTTCATAGTCTAGTCTTTCCCTGACTGACCAGCTGGTAGTTTTGCACTGCTGACCTTCCAGATCATAGCCCAAGGCATGACCACCATGCCACCACAGGCTCCTTTCTGCTTTCAAAAGGTGTGGAGCTCATGGAGTCAGCATGAGTAAGACTTAACACCCAACAATCACAACAACACACAGTAGCAGTAGCGAGTAACTGTTACGAAAAACCATATGGACTATTAGTGTTGTTTAAAAACAAGCCATCATCCTTAAGGTAAGATGGGATGATTAAAACCACAGGGAATCCTCTCTCATCACCCAGATTGCGTTCTCTTTTAATTTCTGCAATCTCTCTTACTCCTTTACCTGAAACACTGGCCCTTCCTTCATTTGCTCTCACTCTACTTCCTTTTAACTACTTTAAGTGTGAGGTATACTCACTTCAAATGGCCCTTCTGGTCACTTGCCAGCTTTATGGACTGTATTAGAATTCCAAACTCTATGCCTGTGGCTATGATCCCATTTGAGGCGGAGTTCTCTATCACAGGAGTAAGATGGGGTTCAGTCTTGACCTTAGTAGAGACTGTAACTGAGTCACACCTTGATAAGACTACTTCACTAGAGGATGTGACTTAAGACACCATGCTTTGTTTTCCTTGGAGGCATGGTTCACTAAAAGACAAAAACCACACCTCCACCAAAGTCATTCCTGGATCACAGTCATCTGGGACACGGAGAGAAATAGCAGGGGTTTGGAAGAGCACATCCACCCTCTCTGTCTGAAGGGGCAAAGGCTGCCAAGATAAGATGCACCAGAGACTGGATCAGAGACCCAGAGAAGCAGCACCGTGTCTCTGAGTACCTTCTCCTCCCCTGACCTGAGCAATGAGACTGTAAGACAGTGACAGGGTGAGAGAAACTGTCAAAACTGAAAGAGGATGCAATCTGGGTGAAAGAGGATCCTCCAAGGCTTCAAAGGAAAAGGTGCCAGGTACAGAGCAGGCATGGAGTGTATATCAGAACCGTGTACAATATTTAAGGAATTCTATAGTAGTAATAGGTTATGGGGTGGCATGCTAATCACAAGGCTGACAGTTCAAATGCACTAGTCATTTCACAGATGAAAGTTGTGGCTTTCTCCTCCTGTAAAGAGTTAAAGCTTTTGAAACCCACAACAGCCTTTCTTCTCTGTCCTGTAGTCACTTTCAGTCATAATTGACCCAGTGGCAGTGTGTGTGTGTGTACATGTGTGTGTTTATGTAATATTTGAGGAGTTGGGAAAGGAGTTGAATGCAGAAGTGAAACTCAGAGTGGTTTAAATATAGTCCAACTTCCTTATCATTGAAGTTTATACTCTACAATGCATCAGGAAGAGATTAACACCTTCACAGTCATGTGATTCTCCAGAACAGACAGAAAAAAACTGCGGGAGGTACACCGAGCACCGTCTTCCATCTTTTTGAGCTGAGCAAGCTAAAGTGCCAAGAACCTACTGGTGCCAAGAAATACATTTGAGCTTGTTACTAGACAGTTCCTAATAAGGTTTCCAGGTGATTCATTTGATCTTGGAATGCATCTCATGTACTACAATGGTCTTTGCACACATCCTGGTTTTGGATGGCCTCATATCAAGCTTTTTCAGAGTGAACTGAGATATTCTTCACAAGTCATTGTAAGCACTGAAAAATTATGAAACCTTAAAACAGAATACTACCCTAAAACAGATACTACCATCATCACAAAACCAGAGTCCCAAGAAGATGAGAATTTACATTCTTCGGGGGGGGGGCAGGAAATGACTCATTTTCAAGCCTGTAGGAGGTAAACCCAAGATTTCCCCAAGAGTTCCTGCCAAAGGATGGCAAGTGACTTTACACGCATTCCATCCCCCATAAGAGAGAAATATCTCTAAAGAATCTAATGCATCAAACATAGCACCATTGACATTCTGATCAAATACTGTAGCCACATCTGCTAAAGATGGTCATTTGATTATTGCTGAAATAATGCATTTCAGATCACTTTGTACTCCTTCCTAAACTTGAAGGTCTTCAATGGCAGTAAGAAAACACTCTCCAAATTCTCATCTTCTTCCTTTCTTCTCTAGCGCTCTCACCCTGACCTAACTTCACCCTCTGTATCATCACGGACACTCTGCCCTGGGGTTCCACGTTCATGCCTGTGGTATGGTATAGAGATTAGTGTTGACTTCAACTTCTGAGCACAGGAACCCCCAGGAAGAAGTAAGTCTTCAGATAATGAAAATCTCCAAAACCACAAGTGTTGCCACGCTGTTTTTAACATACATAGTACTACTGTTTGCTGAACTGACTTTTAAAGTTCATTAAAATGGTATGCAGCTTGCTTTTTAAAAGTGTCATATAACCATATAGTTTGCAAGAAAATTAAAATATGAGAAAAAGGAAAACAAAATTGGTTTTAGGCAGAACCAGTCAGTGGTAAAAATAATGAGCGTAAGAATGTGTTAGCACTTTCTGTATGTCTCACTTCTGACTGTACTGCAACTTTGCTGAATGAGAGAATACTCTGTTGGGAAGAGAGAAGAATACTTTATGAGTTCCTTCATCCACAATCAAAACTGGTGACTCACACAGGGTAATGTGTCATGCCACAGCCCTAGGATTGAAAGGTTTCTTCAACTTAAGGCCCTATATACAACTTCTGATATGTTTCCAAACAGTGATAGCAGAATATTTAAAAGTGTTCATCACAAGCTACAAAACCAGAGAGGACCCCACTGGAAAATGGAAGTGAGCACTAAGAAATAAGAATAGTTAACCATATTGAGAAGACCTTATGAATTGATAAAGTCTCTTTTAAACATCCTTATGTATTCTGGGACAATCAAGAGACTAACTAGGGACCGGTCTTTTCATCAATACCACTTTCCATATTTTCTAAACATTTTCTATTTTCCAAATTCCACAGAGGTGAAATCTCACCAGCCCAGATTCAAGTATTGGATTTCTTAAGCCAAAGAAATCTCAGGAAATAGAAACTAGAAGTTCTACACATTAATAGTGATATTAGTGAACACAAAATGGAAAGTACAAAGTGGATGCCTTCTCTCATAGTTACATTATCTGGTGTCAACTTGAGACTATAAAGAGTGAAGGGGTGGAGCTTAGTCTGTCAATCAGGTCGCAGTTTGATGACTTCTTTTGGAGGCACAACAGAGGTAAATAGCTCACGGGAGGCCAGATACACTCACTCCCTGCAAAATATTCCTGTTAACAAGCCACATGGAGCTATGTTGATGGCAGCCAGAGCCCTGGAGCTGGAGAAGTCATATGGAAACCTATGCCAGTGCTGACAAAGATCACTGGCCTGTGATCTTTCTTTCTATGTCATTGCATGTGCTGGATGAGTCTGAAGAAGAATTACAGACTGATAACAGACATATAGGCTAATATCAGATTTATGGACTTAGTCTGGACTTGGCTAGGATATTTGCTTAATGTACAATTGTTCTTTGATATAAAGTTGTTTCAACATATATGAGGGCCTATGAGTTTGTTTTTATAGTCAACTCAGACTAACACACCTTCAGAGATGGAGCAGTGAACATCTTCCTTAACATCATAGACTTCATTTAATTTCAAAGTGTGTTAGTCAGTATTGGCTAGAGAAACAGACTCATGCACACTCATACATAGATGAGATTTACATCAAGATGCAATCATGCATCAAAAGACATTCCAACCCAGTCTGTGTCAAGTACATGAGTTCTATATTAGCCCATAAGTCCAATATTCACCGATAAATTCCTCTTGCGACTCATACGATATATGCAATGATGCTGACTCAGGAAGATAACAGGGTTGTAGGTAGAAAATCGTGTGGACCTACTGATGTGAGAAGCTTCTCAACACTGGCAGAGGTCGCCTTATGGCTCCTCCAGCTTCAGGACTCTAGCATGACTCCATGTGTCTTATCAACAGGGATGTCTCACAGGAAGTGAGTGTGTGTCCTACCTCCAGCAAGCAATTGATCTCCTTAGCACCTCCAAATGAAATCTTCCAGCTGCAACCTGATTGACAGGCTAAAACTCTAGCCCTTCACTCTTGAGAGTCTCAAGTTGACAACATATTATGTAACTACCACACAAAGCCTGAAAGATTGAGTATAATTAGAACATTTCTAGAAAAACAAAAAGAAACTGGCAACTGTTTCATCATCTATGAAATGAAGATAAACTTATTTTTCACAGTATATCCTTTTATACTGTTGGATTTTTCACCCTTCGCGTACAACGCTTTCCGAAATATATCATAAACAACTTAAATAATCAGTTCACTTAGGTCAATAGTTGTTATGAAAAACATCATCAAAACTGTCTCTCCCAATCATGATTTCATGGAACATCAATGTACTTTTGGCATAACATAGCTCACAAATATCATGTTACCCATCCTATGGTGGTGATTATGGACTGGAATATTCAAAGCTCTAAGTGGTAATTTGAGGTACAACTTAGGGTCTCTCCATGTTTGAAGTAAAGAAGAATGAATGAAGTGGAAGACACAGAGAAACAGTTAATCCAAAGGCAATCCATCCAAAGACTAAGGCATGAACTCCATCCACAAACTCCAACCTCAATGAACCTGAGACCAGTAGAACTAGAGGGCACCTGGGCCCCATGACTGGTTATGCTAAAAGGGATCACAATAGGAAGCCTCAGATAGTACAAAAGAAAAAAAACTATGGCATAAAGCTAAAAATGATAAAAGATCAGGTTCACTGGTATGATAGAGACTTTTGGTACCCCTAAGACTTTTGACCTTGACACCATTCAAGCCTGAAACTGAATTCAACAGCATGGCTCAAATTTCAGTCACACAAAAGAAAGGTAACAACAGTGTGAGGGAACTGTGCATGTTTTAAAATCATTACCCACATGGCATAAAAAGGACAACACTTGACCAAGGAGAAGACTCAGAAGGTAGGAAGGGATAGGAAACAAAGACACATGCAAAAGTGAAAAACACAGGAAGTGGGAAGAGTTATGCTACATTGTTGGGATTGGAATCAATGCCATAAAACAAACAAAATAATTGAATGATGATGAGTTTTCACCCAAAACACAATAAAAGGGTTATTCAAATGAAATAATGTGAAATGATCAAAGTATAAAAACAAGTTCAAGATGAAAATAACAGCAGCCAAAACAAACCTAGTCCTTCATAATTGAATTTATTTTCTGAGCTAAGGACTTGAAAACAGAAGTCTAAATCCAAACCCTCTTCTTAATGTACCACATGATTAATGTTTCTAGTCTATTCATCTAAATTATCCAATAAATGGTACTAGAGGTGTGCATAATATTCCATTATTTCCTTTGAATGTCAATGACCTAAGTAGAAACAGCCTCTCTTTTATTTCTAATATGAGTAAATTAAATCTTTTTATCTGCTTTTGATCTTTAAATCGTCTTTCTTTGTCTTGGTTACCTTAGCAGAAGTTTTGTCAACTTTATTAAGTTAAAAAATAAAACAGCTCTTGGTATCTTTGATTTTTCTCTATCAATTTCATATTTTTAATTTTACTATTGCTTTCTCTGTTCTATTTATGAAGTATATGATAGGATTGTATCATTTCACTATACTTATTTGATGTTCATGATGGAAAATTATCTAAGAAATTGAATTATGTGAAAAAGAATATGGAATCCTGATTAGAGGAAGACATGAACAACTGTGATAAGAAGATGAGCTACAACTTACAGTATGGGTTATAACTTAAGTTGAATGAATAAAAATCTCTTCTGAGTCAGTAAACAGCACCACAACAAATGAGGAAGAAAATGAGCTTGTCAGTTATTTCATTTTATTAGAGATCAATACTCAGGGTCTAAAGATGCAGTATTTACAATTCAAACACTGTCTTAAACTGGGTAAATTGATGACAAAAACTTTTTCAAAGTTTTAAAAAGCAAAGATGTCACTTTAATGAGTAAAGAACCTCTGATATAAGCCATGGTCTTTCTGTTCTCTTCATAGTCAGAGAAAGCTGAACATAAAAATAGTTGACCGAACAAGAAGCAATGCATTTGAGTTGTATTGATTAAAAGAACTGAATATTCTGTGGTCTGCCAGAAGAATGAACCTATCAATCTTAGGAGAAATACAGCTGAAATTTTGTGTAGAGTACAGGTAGTGAAATTTAAACTTGCTCATTATTTTAGGCTGGGTTCTCTGGAGAAACAAATCAGTGTAGCTTATATATGTGTGTATGTCTAGATAGATGATGATAGATAGGTAGATAGGTGATAGATAGATGATGATGATGATGGTCGTTAGACTATGATAGATAGCTAGATGATGATACACAGGTAGATCGATATATGATAGATAGATAGACAGATAGATAGATAGGTAGATCGATGATGATAGATAGATAGATAGATAGATAGATAGATAGATAGATAGATAGATAGATAATAGAGGTTTATAGATGCTTCACACAGTTGTAGATGGGTCAGATGTCTCATACTGCACTGAAGAAACTAGTAACTGTAGGTCGGAATACAGGCCTCTGACTGCAGAGAACAAAGAATCCAAGATCAGCAGACTACTGACAACTCCGTGAATCAGCAGGCAGTGCAGCAAGCCACTGGCTGACCTTCAAAAAGCCAGAGGTCCACCAACAAGATTCAGGGTCCATATCCAAGCCCATAACAAACAAGCTTTTAGATAGCGTTCACTTGTATGGAAAGTAAGCCATGCTTTCAGGGAAATATCAAACTATTGAAAATCCTAGCCCAGACACATTGATAAAACAGCAACAACTTCAGCATCACTTTCTATGCTTTGTCAACATGGTACCTGTACACATTTACTTAAATCACACACAATCAATAAATAAAGATAATTATAAAATCATACTTGTGTCTAAGATAGTACAACTAACATGCATACAAGGAAAACCACACCCACATATTTCAAAAGTGAACAGATAATATTTCATGCATACATATAAGGAGGAAAAATACCCATAACAATTATAATACTCATTTTGACAACCAATCATGTGGCTCTGGCTGGTATTTGGAACTACCTTCTTCTGCTACCCATTTCATATTCCATACCCTAGTTGGTCATGGTTCTCTGCCTGGTGGATAGAATCAAACCTTCATTCCCAAAGAATCTGACCCCTTAGGAGTTATGTCAGAATTGGGCTGCTGTTGTTAACAATGTACTTTAATCACAGGGCATGATAGTATTAAGAGACATCCCGAGGAATCTCCTGGATTCCAACGGAATTCTTCTTTACTTTCATTATATAATGCCAACTTGATTTCTTCTTGATAATCAAAATCACTCAAACTACACAATTCAACAATTCCTTATTTTACTCATTGATCCAGCGCTATGAGGAGTTCAAAGTAGCTGGGGAGCATTCTAAACTTTTACTTCAATCAGTGTTGAGTCTCCAGATCTAAAGAGACTAGGGCTGCAGAGACAGGAAGTAAAAATGTTGCCAGAGAGTCAGTAGGATTGCCAGTGAACAGTGCTGTGTTAGTCCGGGTAGACTAGAGGAACAAATTTCATAGACACGCATATGGATATAAGGAAAGGGTTTATATGCAAAAGGAATGGAACACTGTGAAAGCATTCCAACCCAGTCTAGTTCAAAGTCATAAGCCCGATATTAACCCATATGCCCAATACCAGTCTTTAATATCTCCTTCCAACTCACAAAGTGACAGGTCAGTGGGTGCAGAATCCTGGCACTGGCAGGGGTCTCTCCATGGCTCCTCACTTCCAGGGCTCAGGGTTCATCAACAGCATCCAGTGGTGGCAGGAGCAATTCATTGTTGGCAGGGGTCTCCACATGGCCTTTCCAGCTTCAGAGGTCTGGTTCCATCAGGGCTAAGCCGTGTGGCTTCTCCAGCTCCTCCGACGCCGCCATCTTGTCTTGTCCGTGATTAATCATCTCTGAGACTGACTCCCAACAACTGGGGAGATAGCATCTCATCTTCACAAGGGAAATATCGCGAGATTTCCCAGACATATCAGGAGAAATCATGCCCACATGGAGGCTTCATTGGCTACTCAATGGCTAGCTCCAGATTAACAGGCTAGATACCACCCCTACATTTCAATCATAAAATTAACATAAGCACATGACCGCACAAGTGCCACTCCCATTTCCAATCTTTGGTTCCCGGACCTGTGAATCCTGCCTATTGGAAACACAGCATCATATATCAAATGCTAGCTTAGAGCACTAAAAACCTTTTGGAGAATATTGCCCCAGCAAAGGATTGCTAGATAGCTAGCACTATCATTGTATCTTTGGAAGGCCGATCCAATGTCTATTAAGCCCATTGTTTCAGAATGAGAGGGAACCTGGTGAGATCAGTGGATCCTATGAATGTAGGAACATTGTCACATTTCATTTGCTGTGCAGAAAGTCACTTTAGGTGCGGTCATACTGTGTGGGATATCATGCTGATGAATAAGGCATTTGGCAGGTCATGCAACCAGATTCTTACTGAATAGGTGAAGGAATTCAAGATCAACAAGTTAGAGGGCAGGGCTTTCAGCTCCCAGGATTGGAAGGCAATATGGCAAGCCACTAGCTCATATACAAAGAAGTGGTGGACTATGAGCTAGATAAAAGATACAGCTGGATACAGATACAGCAAAAATCCTATGAATTTTTTAATAGTAGCCATACATATTAGAAGCAGGTTATGCCATCAAGGAGATTCCTTCATGGGGTATTTGTTACTAGGTCATAACTGCCAACCCATTGAGAGTTCTGGTCCAGTTAATTTGACACAAAGTCTTAACAATCACACATACTTTGGACACATAATCTAAAAAGACCCTTTCCTGTGACCTGCACAAGTGGTTCTTAGCTTATTTTCTACCTTAGATGAAAGAGGAAGACTACCTTTCAAGCATGTAGGATAAAAACACTGCCCCCACTCCCACCCTCCATCAACGAATACTATTTATTTGGGCACAAGGCCCAAATAAGAAAGAGATTCCTGATATATAGAGGCCAACATAGGGTTAAATTGACCTTGAGTCAATTTACTGGACATTTGCACTAGGGAGATTCGGAAAGTAGTACTGTGTCTAGTAGCAGCCAGTGTGTGGGAAAAGAGCCTCTAAGCAGGTAACTCTGGGGGTTCCTCTTCATTAACTTTTAGGGAGATAAGTTACTAGAATAAGAGTTCACTGTTAGATTATCTTCAAGATCAGGGGAATGAAGGAAACATTCATAATATGTCTGAAGTGATCTATCTGGCCAGGCTACATTTGGGAGAGGTGTCTGGGTGGGATGAAGGAAATGTGGAGAATGTCTGCTTAGCTGAAACCAAAATTGCTCACTGATTCCTGATGCCGACTTCTAAGAACCCTAAAGGGCAGGGTAGAACTGCCCCTGTGGGTTTCTGAGACTATAACCGTTTATAGGAATAGAAAGTCCCATCTTTCTTCCAAGGAGCAAGGGGCGATTTTGAACTATTGACCTGTAGACTAAAGGGACCAGATTTTAAGCAGGACACCATTGACCGGGGGTGGAGGGAGGGAGGCTTCTTGATTAAAAATCTGGTCTACATGGAGCAACAAAAATTTTCATAGAACGCAAAAATAGTATTGTAATACAGTTATTTTAATTTTAAAATGTCGCGGGATATTGTTAAATTGTTAAAAAGCGGTATGTCTGGTCACTTTACTGTAGACTTCACCCTAACTCATGAGCATTATGCCACCAGAGTTCCTGCTTAGCCGAAATTTGGCCATTTGGGGACATCAGCTAGCATAAGATTTCTATTTTTATATTATGCAAAATGTTCTGAATGTCTTTCCCCATGTTTGTTTTTCCCCTCCCCTAGGTGTATCCTTGAGGACGTCATTCTTGACTCTTCATCGTGAAAACCCGGTGAAGTCCTTGACAGGGTAGGAAGTTTCCCTGAAAAAAGATGACCCTCTTCAAACTAATCATACCCACTTTCATCAATTGCTAAAATTGCAATTAAAATATTTCTACCAGTTTGCAGGTCCAAAAACTTCTGCTATAGGTAAGCAGACCATGGCGATGATTTTGTGTAGTAACTTGCCTCTTTATATTTTAAAGTGACAATTTAACCTGTGACCCTTTTTCCTGTTGAGCTGAAAGTCATACATTTTCAGTGTGTTTAGAGGTTTTTTTAAAAATTATTATAAAGATAGAAGTGAAACATCTAAGCTCTTCAATTTTCATGTCCCTATTCTTATCTGCAAAATGGAAAAGCGACCTTGTCCTGTGACCTTTGAGGGAAATATAGTCTTATAGGGAAAGGGCCTTCAGGAAGATCAGGAACTTGATCATTCTATGTGATCTGTTATTCTGTCCTTCATTTTGTCAAATGATGACTTTTTCATTTTACCCCTAAGAATCTTACAGAAGTGTGTACCTTTGTCCATGAACACCTCTGAATCAAGCTACAAAAGTATTCTGTATTCCTCATGGCTTCTATAACCTTTCACACTTTCCCCATTCTGCACTTTCACATGACAAGTCTACCTATAATAAACCGAGGTCCAGAATAGAAATAACAATCATGTATTCAGAAGTTAGGTGGATTATACATAATGTAACTCAAAATACAGGCTTAGATCTAGTAGGGTCCATAGAAACAAAATACTCAGTCTTAGGACTGAGGTAAAGCAGCAAGAGAGAAAGTTGGGCATTAGAAAACCCAAGACTTGTTACTTAGAGATAATTCCTCTTCCCTTAGGATCCTAACTTAACCTCTTGGTGGCCTGTAAACTTGTTTTCTCTCATGGACCAAAGTGTCTGCTAACCACAAGTGAGCAGTTCAAAACCACCAGCCCCTCTAAGGGAGAATGATGAGGTTTTTCAGTCCCATAAATATTTACAATTTTGGAAGGCCACAGAGGTAGTTCTAGTCTGACTTGCTGAGTTACTATGATAATCATTATTCCTAGAATTACGACATCCTGAATTAGAAAGAAGATTGAAGACTCATACAGCCAAGGTAAGAATCGTTTCCAAATCTTTACACACACACCCCTTCCCCCAAAACAAAGCACCTCACTTGACAATTTCTTAATGTCACTGTGCAGGGCCTCCTATTCTTGAAGAATCTTTCAAACTCTTGGAAGTTGCATTAACCTGGATGATTTACCCCACACCTACCATCAACTGGATGAATTGCTGTCTGACTCCTCCTTGGCTTTGGTCTTGCAGTCATTCTCAATCCATATGGCAAAGGCCCATACAGCCAAGCTGCCTCAGCTTTGAAATAAAGGATGTGAATGCTCGTGCTAAATGTGTGAGGAAAGTTCAAAGATTTATGCTATCTTTTAAAATTTGGCCAATTCCTGTGCACATGAAAAAATCAATTGTTGGGCCTGCTTTGTTCTTGAAAAAAAAATCAATCATGGTTCTTGCCAACGATCCCATTACCCTCTGGATGCTAGGGTCCCTCTTTCACATCCCCTATCACAGGTTGGCTTCAGCTGTATTGAACTGCATTTGTATAAGGCTTCAGTCTTGGCTCTAGATTGAAACCACCTTTTATATCTCCTCTCTTCTTAGCATCTTTAGATCACGATTACTTTTCCCCCAAATAACTGTGTGTGAACTAATTAGCTTAGAGAGCACAAGCTCCCTTAATGCTTTGAGAATCCTGCCATCCAACACCGGTTTCTCTATGTTCTGAGCTGCAAAATAGCCCCTCACTTGGTGTTGGTTTAATTATTCTTCAAGGTCATTCCTGTGCCACTCCTGTCCATGTTCCTTTTCTTCTCCGCTTCTGTTTTTAAGAGGATCGGCAGCTTAGCCATTTTGGAATCACTACGACATTCAATCCCCTTTTGTACTTATTACCTGTTCTCCCCCTCCCTTTCTCCCGCCCAAGTCTTATCTCTTTCTCTGCTATATTTGCAAGACTGTTTCTGATGCTCTCTAATCCCTATGTCAGGCTGGAATTGTCCTGTATTTTCCTGACCTGTATCTTTTCTCTGTCCTTTGAACTGGTCATGCCTGGCCTTTGTTTGGAGACTGGCCCTTGTCCTCCCTTGTTTACAGCACAGATGAGCCTATTCTTCCATTTTGCAGTGTTTGTTCATAAAGCTTGACTGAATGCTCCCACAATTGTCAAGATGATTCCTGGATAGAGAGAAACCCCAAGAAGACAGCCTTGCCAGCCTCGGTTGTGCAATAGCACCTCAGTCTTCAAGAATTCCAAACCACCTACTGATTTATTTCGATGTTCAACTTTGACAGAAACCAGAATCCTGACATGAGAATAACAATAACAAGTGTAATGATTATAATAATAATGCCACCTCCCACTAGAGAACATTGAAGCCTTTTCAAGCTCTTTTCTGCAAATTATCCAATTCAGAAGACACATTGTCTAACAGAATTTTCTTTGCTTTTTCTTTCTAATTATTATTCTAATTATTTTCTATTTTCTTCCATACTCCTATTATAACTTTTCTATTTCTCACTCACTCTGTATTATTAGGAATCACCTTAAAGAACTATCAAAGGCACTTCAGAGCAGTCAATTTGGAACTTTTTGAAGTAATAGAACAAAAAAACTTATATTGAATCCAGGTTTTACATCTCAAAAACAATGTGGAGAGATAACCAGAAACTATATAGAGAGACTTGGACCCAAACGCAAGCATGTAGGATGGAATAGGAGTGCTTCCCTTGGTTTTCCAAACTGTAAAACTTTATTGGATAAGAGAGTCTCATCTTTTTTTTTCTAAAGAGAAGCTGGTATGTTTGAACCACTGACCTTGCAGTTAGCAGTCAGTGCTTAACCCACATTTGTATCAGGGTTCCAACAATCATAAACTGTAAACTGAAATCTGACGATTGAACTCAAAGGAAACTGCAACTCAGAAATACACAGAAGACCAAATCACCCTTTGGTAAGTCAAACACCAGATTTGGATCCATGTCTGTTCTCCAGATCTCACCGCTGATGAGAATAGGGCCATTCATTCATCACTGACACCAGAGAGTGGGTCTGCAGGGAATGGACCTCTGTAGGCAGAGTACGTGGGCAAGTCATTAGAGCAGAATGTCAGGCAGAGGTGAGAGACTCAAAGGCAAAGTAAGATAGTCCACCAAGGGATCAAGAACAACTATGTCTTTTGCTGTGAGGCCAGGAAAACTGGGTATGCCTGAGCATTTTGATCACTGGGGCAAGGGGTGTAGAGAACAAAATTGCAAATCTTCATGAACTCTAGACTTTCTGGAGCCCTGGAGAATGGAATAGCCCCTGAAACTCTTACCCTGAGACAATCTTTGAAGTTGAGGTCAAAATATCTCCTGAAGTGACTGTAAAACTAAACCATAACTTAGGTGAACAGGTTTTTAAAAAGGGAAGGAGTCTGTTTTGAGTGTAATGTTCTTTTAAGACGTATGTCTGGGATATAATTGACAAGAGCAACTGGAAAGAAGAGACAGGAAACTTAGGGGACAGGAAGTTAATGGGGGTAGCTCAGAAAGGGAGGCTGAGGATGGTTTTACAACTCTAAGAATGTATTCACTGCACTGCCATGGAGTCCATACTGGCTTATCACACCTTTGGAAGGAAATGGAAAAACTGGAACTGGGCAGAAAGCCTTGACTTTCCCCTGGGGAGCCACTGCTGTCTTTGTCTGACTGATCTCTCAGCATCCTCTCCAGTAACCACACTGCTACCGAGGCCCCTCAGAACGTATTCCATGTCTTTGAGTTGTACATGTAGAAATGGTTGAGTTGATGTCTGTTTTGCTGTATAGTCTCAACAATAACAATAAAATAAAATCAAGTTTAGATGGAAAAAATGAAGAAAAAAAGGGGGGGGTAAATTGATAACAGTCTGTCCAATTTCCATTTTTAAACATTCAGCCTGCTGGAATTGTAATATTGTGAAAATCTGAAGTCTACAGTATCTGCCTGAGAATCTGTTTGGATGTCAACACATCATCATAAGCAAGTGGGGGAAGGAAAGCAATGCCAACAGGCCTTAGCATTGGCAGAGTTTTGGGTTATTTATGTGGCCTAGACACATTCGGGAAGGGGAAAATGAAAAAGAAAACGTAGATGAAGTGGTCTCTCAAACAGCACGTGAAGTGGAGCTGCTCAGGGAGGGGTGCGTCTGTGACCACTCAGGAAATGGTTTGCCTCCGAAGGAACACAGGTGGCGTGGTGTGTTATGCATTGGTCTGCTAACAGCAAGGTCAGAAGTTGGAGACCACCAGCTGCTTCAAGGAGGAAAAATGAGGTTTCCTCCTCCTGTAAACTTGTTATGATCTTAGCAAACCGCAGGGCAATTCTATTCTGTCCTATGGGGTCACTATGAATCCAAATGGTCTGGGTGCCAGTGAATTGTTACATCTTTAGATTGTAAACATTCTTCACAATCCCTCACCATTGAAAAAGTGTGTCTTTCTTTCTCTACCTGTCTTGCCAAGTAATTAGCCCTCAGTTTTATAAAAAGCCTCCTTTGACTTGCTTGGCAGACACACAACTTCTAGCTCAAGGAATTTGTTGGTAGGACGGAAGGGCCGTGGGGTTAGAAATCTAAATGAAATGTTTTGAGAAATCTGATTTCTCAGGGGATAAGAATAAAATAGAAAGATTCTCTTTTTCAAATGGAGGGTGGTCCTTTGTGAACCTCTGGAAACGAACTCAAACTAGGATTCTGAGCCAGATTTGTAGACCAGTAGAATTCTGAGCCCAGCAATTTGATGCCAGTCTTTTAAGCAATGGGGCAAAGAAAGAAAAGTTTCTCTATGTGCTAAACTCTCTACGTGCTGTTTATTATATGCAGACTCTCCTCAGCTCCTCACAGTGTCGTTTAGCCAGCCTGCCTTTCTTAGACACGCTTGGCTTCTTTTCTCTGAAAGTGAATGATCTCCCAGAGTTCTCATCTTCAGTAGACTTGTCTCATTTTTTTCAATCAATTGCGAGGCTCTAGGATGCCTTTTTTCATGTTGAGGAAGCAATTGCCCATTTTCTGAGTTTTTGCTGCTAAAGTAAGTGCAGATGAGTCCTCTAGACTCTGCCAAATATATCACCGCTGATAAATATGACATTTCTATGCATGTGGTTGCAATCTCCTTTTCTAGCTGGGCTGCAACGAAGGCTGGCAAGGCTGAAGGGCCACATCTCCATATTATTACCATGTCACAGAGGCTATGCTTACATCTTCAGGCAAAGGATCTAATCATCTAAAAACATGGATATGGGCTCCTAAAAGGGAAGGACTCACTCTAATCCTGTCCAACCATTTGAAATGTAGTTGTAGCTGACTTCATCTCTCACAGACAGCAAAAGAAACATCTGTGTTTTCTCATATCTAATGAGATAAAAGAAGGCAATGTAGAAATTCATACTTTAAAAAAATGGTTTAGCTTCAGAATGATTTTTCTCCTGATTTTGGAATATGATGTCACCCAGTCTTCTCTACAGCACATCACCACAGATGATATTTATCTTTATTTTTCTTATCCTTCACATTCCTGAAGATACTGGTACTTGATGTTATTGCTGGTGCTTGATGCTATTTCTGGGAGGTTTCTGAACTCCAGGAAACTCCTGTCCTTCAGACAGCAGAGGTGAATTAAAGTGGGAAAGGAAGACTCCATCTCTAGGCCATCTTTATTTCCTAAGATTAGTCTGTTAAAAGTCTTGAATCATAAACATTTTCAGATTTATCCTAGTTTCATCAATCTCCTTCTACCTCTCCTGAAACCTTTGAAGAGTCTTGGCAGTTTAGAGGGTGGCATAAAAATGATAATAACAACAGTGATCACTGCAGCAGCCAACACTTAATATCACACAATCACGTGCCAGACATTCTTCCAAGCATGTCACCAGGATTGCCTCTTTTCTCCTTTGTGGCAGCTCGGTGAGGTAGGTGCCTTGATCTCCCATAGGGCACTGAGAGAGACGTGAGAGGCCCTCACTCCCTCACTGCCAGTGAGTTCATTCTGACTCCTGGTGAGGATGTAAGGCCAGGGTAGAACTGCCCCTGTGAGTTCCTGGGACCGCCACTCTTTAGGGGAGCAGAAAGCATCACCATTCCATCAAGGAGTGGCTGGTTGATTTGAACTACTGACCTTTGGGTTAACAACTAAATGCAAAAACCACTAGGCCCTCAGGGCTCTTTATGATGGCCGATTGCTTATATAATGTGCTCAAGTTTACATAGCTAATAAGTTGTGTAGCTGGAGGTTGGATGAAAGTATACCTGAAAATCTCCTTCACTTATCATTCTGACAGACTCAGTTGTTGTTCATGGAGGAAATTAGGCACATAGTCTGTATTCCTCTTCCTCTTCCTGACTGGTCTCCTTCCTCTATTTTTCTAGGTGAATAGAGACCTTGTTGCGTTTTGACTAGTTGCTTTCCAATATTTGAATACCCCAGGCACTACACAACCAACTATGAGGTACCACCGAAGCAGTAAGCTTATTATTAGGTCATGAGACCTTGACCCTAAACCTTATACGCTGTCTCAGCTGCACTTTTTTTTTTTGGGGGGGGGGGAGGGAGGGCAGCAGAGATTGTGGTTTCAAATCTATCTGTCACACAACTTTTGTCAATTCAACTTTTAACAAGTGTAAAACTTACTGGTAGCATTTTAAATGACCCAGTGTCTGCCTAACCCTTAATCAATAAGGGTCTCAGCAGGCACAGAGATTAAAGTGATCAGCTACTAACCACAAGGCCAGCAGTTCAAACCCACCAACTGCTCCACATGAGAAAGATGTGGCAGTCTGCATCATTCGATATTTACCGCCCCCAGAAACCCTGTAGAGGTTCTGAGGGTGGAATCGACTCACCAATGACAGGTTTGGTTTGGTTATCAACTTTAATCGACTCTTAGATCATCAGAGCCTGAAGGCCCAGTATTTAACAGTTGGAATGGGGTGGTCAACTAAAATGCGGTCTCTTTCATTTGGAATCTGGGAGGAAAGCCAACCCAGATAAACAGAGGGGGAAAGTCATTACTCTGACAGCTGTGGCAGAGCACAAGGATCGGTTTCGCAAAGGAGGCCAAGATGCAAATATTGCAGCACACTTGGGTGAGGTTTGTCTGTTGGCTTCTAGTTTGTGGATAATGTGCATCACGGAGATAACGGAGCCGACAAAAAGACGCCGACCTGCCAGTGTGAAGGCTATTATGTAATATCAAGAGATGGAGCCTGTGACATCATATTGCACTGCCAGATGTGGTCCCCATATGCCAACCAGTTTCCGGGTAGCAAGGACTGCTTTCTCTGAGGACCAAAGGATTCTTTTATCTGGTTCATCTCCTCTGCCTCAGCCCCTGGGCATGCTGCACTGTGCACACTGGAGAGAAGGTGTCTGGAATGAGGGTTTTTAATTACACCTGACATTAGTGAGCTTTCACCTGTTAACTGTCATCTTGCTAAAACCACCCATGGGAGAAATTGTCTTCCTATAAGTTAAGGTTCCTTTTTCTCCCTTAGTCTTCCACTGGCCACCTAGTTTTCTCCTCAAGAAAACTTACTCTGCTACCCTTCACTCTGCTAATGTGGTTTTTGCGCATTAGGAACTTTCAGAATGTTAAACTGAGCACAACATTGTCTTTTAACCAAAACACGTTGTTTGTGTAAAGGGTCTACCGGCCCATAGCAATCCAATTGACATCTAAAGTACAAAATTTCATATTGGATCAGTTTGATTGCTTCACATATGAAGAACATTGAACAGTGGTAGGGATATTGCATCTGTATCAACCAAATACAAGGGCATATTTATTGGATCTGTCCTTGATAATATTAGAATTGATTATGCCAAGGAGAGGCAAGATATCCGTACATTGTGGGGTGGGGGGAAGGCATCATTTCCACCACTTTATTGTTGCCCAAGGAGCCCATAGCCTGTCATGCAATGAAATAACTGGAGTTAAAGGGTTAACATGGCTTTCCAAAGTGAGAACATTAACTCTCTATCAGCAGGAGGGAACATTGTTGGTACCATTTAAAATTTATTAAGCACATTTGGTTGACTGGGCATTGTACCAAACCCATAAAACACAAGATATTTTATCAAGGCTTGCTCTGTGTGCTAATTATGTTGATTTGCTTGGCCTCTCAAAAACTGGATTTAATTTTTCTCATA